>JAANSN010003510.1:0-18335 GCA_036850665.1 Dicranocentrus wangi | reverse complement strand
TATCGTTAAAATAGTAAATCATACGTAACACGTGAAGTAAACTTGTTAATTAACATCACAATCACAACCTTATACCAAATCGGAAATGCAATTCTCATCTGTTTTTTGGCACGGCTTGCATCACACGATCTCATCAAACATCGACTTCACGATCTGAACTTTGAACCATGGGTTTCCAGTTTGCATAAGACTCGTCTTTATCTTCATCACGAGCATATTTTCGGTTTGACCTTCTGTGATGGTTTCTCATTGTGGTTTCTCCCAAAAAATCTGTACAGTCAGCTCGCTCAACACGTTCATATTGTAAAAAATGCAGTCGAAGTATCTGCAATTGCTATTATTTTAAAGAAATCTTAAAGGATTCTTGGAGGTGTTGGAACGATTATATTGACGAGTTTATGATTCATATTATATGAACCACTGATGATATGACAATAGTGTAGTAGCCACCAGTCGTGAAATACTTACATTTCTATACTATTACTAAATTTATATTTGCAGAGACCTGTCGCAATTAGTGGCAAAATTGGAGTTAGGTAGTCCTCTGGAATGCCCTTGTAAAATCTCATTTGGAACAATTTTCTCTTTAATGAGCCAACAGCCAAATGTCAAGAGCTTTGATAGCTCCCAATCACGACAATTCCTTTGGGAAATGAATGAGTATTGCGGTGTCCCTTCCCATGTCGAGTCACCACTTCATCGTGCTGTAAAAAAAGCTGTCCATTTCTCAAACCACTTTATAAGCAAGGCGGATTACGTATAGATAGATTCACCGAGGTTGGTACGTACGTACGTATTAGATGTTGAACGAATGTGTATATATATACATATATGCCTTCCACCCTAACTCAATAGAGCATCATACAACTTTTATACCATCGTTCTGTGGTTTGTAACGTGTGCTTCAATCTCCCGATGGTGCTCCCCCCGTAAAAACAAATGACAATTTTATTTGGCAAAAACGGTTTCAGATTTGATGGTATGATCCCAGTCATTTGGTGGACCCTTCCTTACCATTAAGTTCGCGGTTCATAGCGGCTTTAAGTCGATAAAAACCACTTTGTTCAGTGTTGTTGGGGTAGAGTAAATGTCAATGTCTACAAAAAACCTCAAAGCCTGGACCAAACCAATAAAATTGGAGCAAAGCAAAACGCAATGCTCGGCAAGTTTTAATGATACTTCCTCGGTGAGAGACACGCCTTACGCCTGTCCATCCAGACACCGTTTTTTAAATGATGGTTTTCCCATTAGTTCAAGCCCAATTTTAAGAAAATTTTTTACCCTCGAACCTCTTCCTCTTAGAATATACCCACACCAAACGGTCTAATTCGACGCTTTTCATATGACGATGAACTATAAAAAACGCGTGGGCCCAGTTCCAATAAATCGGCTCGATTACAGATTGAGATACAACTTTTTCATGAAGTGAAAAGTGACACTAGTTTTCCGTTAAGCAGTCACTTTTGAGTTTTGTCGCACTTTCAAACTTTTACGTTTACCAAACGCGAACGCGATGCTTTCAAGCTGATGTCCAAAACTTTTTCTCCTAGGTAAGAATCCATCCTTTTTTATGGTGCATGCTTTCCTGTAGGATTACTTGGTTGGTTTATTTGGTCTATTAGTCCTGAAGTATACGAAGAAATATACAGTTAACTAAAACTACATAGGTTAATGTGAATTTAAATCATTCTGGAATATTAATACCGAACCAGCACACCGAATTACTAAACGCTAATTTTATATAAGTAAAGCGCAGTTGTGTGTTAGCTTGGTTTTGATAATAAAGTTATAGAAAATAGAGTGACGCGGAGCAATTATTGTTTGAAACAAATACATTTGAGTGTAACTGCACACTAGGAACTAGGAATATCACATATAACCATGCCGGTCTGTCATCTTGTCATTCATGATTAAGTTTGGCTTTTCAAATAAATTAGTGAAATCATATAAGTATACAATATAACCCCTGGATAATATGCGTCTCATTTGAAATGCAATACCAATTCAAGGTTGGTCGACCCGTCGACCTCATCATATTTTTTTTCCATTTGTCATATATCTCTCATATACACTTATTGCTCTCTCTCTCTCTCATTACACTGCACTGTATTATTCCGCAATCCAAAAAAAAATCATACTTTTATTCCCTTGTGGAATTGTCCGATGTTAATGCATCTATCGTGTAAAGCTTGATGCATAGATTGTTGAATCTGAATCACTTTTGTAGTTTAGAGAAACGATATTAGGAACAGTGAGGGTGAGAAGAGAAAAGCTCACAACATCCTTTCCTCAAATTGCCCAATGACAATTATGAAATGAATAGAAAACAATCAATGAATGAAGTCAGCCAATAAAATGGTTAAACAAGCAACCCCCGGCAGTCCCTCTTGAGTTCTCCAATTTTCCTGAACAATATGTCTATTGTATATGGTTCAATTGTTTGTAGACCACTCTCCATCATAGTGCATCAAGCACTCTCGGAAGCCGGGAAGCGTGTGCACAGTTAAACGCGAAGCAAACCATATAAATTCAAGCAGGGAGCGAGCACTACAGGGTGGTTCGGCTGACCTAATTTAAAAGAATCTTTACAAATTCAACGAACAATTAGAGAGGCACCATGTTGGTGCTTCATCTCATGCCGAAATTACAGCTCATTCCAGAAAGGAGAAACGTTGCAGAAATGCTAAAACACACTTTTTATTTATAAAAAAACAAATATAGAGAAGATTTGGATTTTTATAGTTGGGTTGGGGTTGGGGAGGATCGTCACATTTATGCGTACAATATTTTGGAATTGCGTTATTACTGATTCTGTTGTCGTAAAATGGTGATTAAAATACTGGATACTGCCCGAATGACAATGAAGTGCATGACTTCTTTAGGGTTTCTTTAAATAGAATACTTTTCACTTTTTTAATTGAATGAAAGTGCACCGTCCCGCAGGGAGCACGTTTAAAATTATTTTCGGGATTGCGACTTTGTTCTGTCCATTCGATTTTTTCTGCGTCTTAAAACATTACGGGATAGGTTAGTCTGCATTCAATTCAAGTGGAATAACGAGGTTACATTCATTTCATCATATCATATTTGTTTCCCAGACAGGATCCTTTTAACCTTAATATATTTGGGCTTCCTCTCGTCAGCACACTTCGAGCATGTGGATGCAGATAATCAATTCGTTATTTCCCATTTACCCATGTAGAAATACGCACGAATCCGTAAAGAACACTGAAAATAGTGCATAGGACAGCGTATGCATCCTGCGTATTTGTATGGGTTTAACAAAGAAACCCTTGTCGTTTATCGACTGTGCAGATTTCAGATTCAGCCGAGGGCCCTATCCCTGAGAACACAAATCTTCATTTCATAAATGATCCTTGTCCAGGACACACATGAGAGCTAGGGATAAACGGAAAAGCCCAAATCGAGTGCACACTCTTATAATCTTGCTTGGATGTGCACCCCTGGCACACACGCGGTTTAAAAACAAAAGTGAAGTTGAGCCGAAAATTCGGACACGTGCATGCCAGTTGACTGCCTGAGATCCGTGTTTGCAGAAGGACGGGTTGTTCCAATTTTAGTTCTAACGAACCGAACCGAACGCGCGTCTCAACTCTTGTCCTTTTATAAACATAATCGACAAATTGATTTGAATTTTCTGGGTACTTTTCCTCCTGCCTGTGTGTATACCAAATACCAGCCTTAATTACTAAAGCTGTTGTTGAAAGGTACTCAGAGTTCACTTCAATGAATATTTGACTACCCGAGCCTATCCATCAGCATCAACCTAAAAATCAACAAACTATCATTCATTTGCTTTGGGAATTATAAGTCGTTGATTGACGCAATGTGCACGACGAGGATTATGGATATTGGTGATAAAAAAAACTAGTAATATTTCTTCGTAGCACTTTGCATGGGGATGGGGAGGGACATTCAACTTTGACTGATGTCTGATATATGGTATATGTATATGGATGGTATCATCATATGAATTAGGTTAATGATTTGATTAGCCCGTAGCCGTATGGCGTAATTAGCGATATTACAATTGGTGCAAGCCATTTCTAAATTTCATTTCTACAGCATTTCGAATCGTTAGATTTCAGCTACACTGTGAACATTTTAAACATGGCCAAAGAGGAATTATGTATAGTATCTACTATTTTAACATTTATATGCTAGTTTAATGTTTAATATGCCGAAAATCAATGAGATATATTGTGAACATTTTAGATACGAATGAACGTAATGTATGTACCTGTAAATTGTAAACCGGCTTGCTTTAAGCTGAAATGATGATAGATATAAAAATAAGTGGTTATAGTGTCAAGCTACTTGGTTAATTACAATGTTCCCCTTTCGCTTGCTTTTCCTCAAAGTACCAGGGAGCTCATCAGTTGATAAATATTTGAGTGAAGGTGAGCATTTATTAAGACCGATGCGCGAAAAACACTTACAACACGAATAGATAAAGTGACAGTGGCAAAACATCAACATTTTTTTCGACCCTCCGGTTCTCCCCCGCGACGAAGTGTGGCGTGTATATAGCCACTTGGTAAATAGTGGATAAACGTTTGAGAGGAGAGTGATTAGTCTTATAGCTTTGTCATGATAAATAATAAATTTGCAGCTTTTGTATAATTGTACCTGAATTACTTTAGAGCTACCACTAATCCTAATGATAAAACGTTGGTACACATTGTATACATGCAACAAGTCATTTTACATACATTTCGATTTGGAATGCTGCTTTTAATAGCTAACCGTAATGTTAGTAAAACATGTAATTTACTTACTGTATGTACAGGATATCAACATGCATAAATTCGTAGTCAATTTTACACAATATTTTTCACAATTGTAAATGAATAAAACTTAGAAAATCGTCGAAGAGTTGGTTCTGTTATTGTGACTCGTTGGCGAGGGGTAAATACTGTGAACACTTTTTTCAAGTTGCTGATGCTGAGATCTGACTGCAAAACGATTTACATGAACTGGAATAGGTACAACAATCCTGCCATTTCCTCCCATACTGCTTCCACCCGCCGTCGATGCACTGCTTGAGCCACCTGCAGACCTAGTCACGCCGTTCATGCCTGTATAAATTGAAAGCAATTAGTGTCAAGAATCTCTTTGATGTTCAATTTACATCTGTGTTATAGTTTGTATATACATATGTATGTGACAAACCTCCAGCTTTCACCCTTTTCCATTTTGCCCTTCTGTTCTGAAACCAAATCTTCACTTGCACCTCACTCAGCTTCAAACTTCGGGCAATTTCTGATCGTTCAGTTAAACTCAGATACTTTTTGGCATGAAACTCTCGCTCCAGTTCGAGAAGCTGCTCACTTGTAAATGCTGTCCGTCGTCGCCTTGTCTTCCCTAAACACGGGTTACCAGATGTCCCACTGCCGCCACTTGTGTTCCCATTAATATCTTTGGTTAGAACACCGCTACCGCTTTCAGGAATTGATTGAGAATCACAGGCTTCTGATGTTTCTGAGTCAGAGTCTATCGTAATAAAATAAATTAATATAAAAATATTGTTAACTATCCGTTATCTTTCGCAGTGACGAAATTAAAAGTTATTTGAATCAAAGGTAGGTAGTATTTTTATTTCACATTACCTGTGAGTGGAAGCGGGCTTTCAGCTGTAAAACTATGACATTTCCCAGGACTTGCTCCGGGAGTATTTGGCGGTGAATCAGGAACGCCAGGGTGGCTCTGGCTGCCAGGGCTAGGATGACAAACCTGTATCCCAGCTGCAGAAGAGGTTAGATTGTTATGAAAGTGATGAGAGAAGAGGGGATGAGCATGCGACGGGACTGAATTCGACTCAAGCGGAGATAAAAGATGATGATGATGATGGTGACTAATGACTCCAGAATTTTTACCAGAGTTGTTCTCACTCACGGAGTTAGAGTCATCAGAACAGGAACTTTTTGGAATTCTCGTGACACTCTGCACAGGGGACAATCCACCGGAACTACTTGCACTTTCAATTCGCCCCTCTCCATGAAGATGGCCATTTAGGGGAGATGATGACACTGCATTACTAAAGAACTGATTTGTTTTTGCGAGGTAGTCCTGCACACTGAATGTTTTACTGAATAAACTACCACTGTTCAGTCTACTCAAAGTCAAATCCTCAGGAACTGTAGGGAGGGGAATATTATTGCTATTCCCAGTAGCATTTCCTGCAGGGCCCATTGCCGCTGCGGCAGCTGCAGCAGCAGCCACTGCCACGGCTGTGGATGAGTGATGGTGGGAATAGGCACCTTCTCCAGTCATACTGCTGGATAAAGGGTGGTGGGGCGAGGTGAGACCAGAATATGGGGAAAACGCTGAGTGGGTTCCCATGCTCCCGATCCCTGGAGCCATTGGAAATATCCACGGACTCAAATTGAGAAAAGGAGATAGACTGGACAAATTCCTGGGAGAAATTAGAGCGTCAATGGAGAAATTTGAGAATTTTAGATTTGACGTGGGTTCCATTGTGCCCATCTCGTGCTCCTTTACTTTTTTCATTCGGTTAAGATTCTCTTTTACACTTTTTTATCCAATTAAAGTTGTACAATTTCACTAATGTAATATGAACAAGAGTGTTATCTTCCACTGGTAGTTCACAATGCAATTGTGGATTTCTTCAACATGATCTGTAATTTACCGTTTTTAAAACCTTTTGTGACAAGTCACTGGCACGGGCACACAACAGTACAACACACCGCATTGAATTGTCACTTCAAACTGAGAACGCACCCAGCACGTACACAGAGATTTAAACGAGATCAAATCTAACTCAAAGGACACGACGAGCACTCACAGTAGCAGAGAGAGAGAGAGAGAGATCTGTATGATTGAAGCTTTAATAGTGAACTGACGGGATGAGTTTGGATAATCCAGAAATATAATATCAGATGATGAGCTCAGCCCCCGGGAGTGATTCAGCTACAGGGTGACTCCTCCAAATTCCCCTTCTCCCAATCAAATACCCATTCAACTTGTTCGTATTCCTTTGTGCCTCTGCTTGCTGTCTTGTGGCCGTCTGCGGAAGAAAAAGTTTACATGTATATATACATTCTGCTCACTTTACGCATCCGTTTGTCCTTTTAACACATACACATCGTGTTAATGGTCTGGTCCCTGGTCGATCAGGTTAGTGTGTTGGTAAGTTATGAAACGCTAAACTGTTTCTTTCTTTACCTACGTGCTAGCTAGCGTGCTTCCAGTTTCCATTTCGTTTGTGATGTGGGTTTTGCTTTGCTGCAGTCCAGAACTAAAGTCCAGAATTCTGTACAGTACGAAATGAAAAGTAGGGGTAGGATATGTTACATGTATACGGCATTCATCTGGTGAAGACAAAATCGGGCACACTTGAGTTTGATACAATTCATTGAAACCGATTAACTTTGGTACCCACATTTCTGCTTTCAACACCGAGTATACATCACTCATCAATACGACTCTGTATTCAGTATTCAGGGCAGTATAAAAATCTTTTTTAGGTAGTGTACTCGTATAATTGTAAGGTAATACACAGAGAAACAATCACTAGGTCATGCAATTTCCGCTGTCTGTCTGCAATTTTGTAATTGATAAGTCTGTTTTTATATGCATAGGTTAAAAAATTCACACAGGAATCACCTCTTCGGCTTGAATTGCACATCTGTCTGTTACTGCCTTTCCCTGACTAACTTTTTAGTTGGCTTGGCGTGGTTGCGTGTGAAAACGAGTGAGCGGGCACTGAAACGGATGTCCAATTATCCTATAAAAATGTCAGATATTGTTGCGCCATTTACCTTTAAAACGTTTCTTAGCTGGCTTGGCGTGGTTGCGTGTGAAAACGAGTGAGCGGGCACTGAAACGGATGTCCAATTATCCTATAAAAATGTCAGATATTGTTGCGCCATTTACCTTTAAAGCGTTTCTGCTAAACCGAGGTTCTCCCGTCAGGCGGTTCATGCTTCAGGAAATCAACGTGTTAAGAGAGCTTAATCTATATGATGGTTGTTGCCTGCATAAAAAATACAATCTCGGCGGTCTGGAAAGTGGAGATCCATTTTGGTTTTCCGATACTCATCCACGGTCCGGTCCCCAAAACTGACAGTTTGTTCCGTAACAATTTTTGCTTACGACAGTCCTCACCATTTCAGGCATTCACAATTTTAATAATCAAAGTTAATTTCTGTCAAGAGAAATTACACGCTTTTCCAGAAGGCCAAGTGTTACGCAAATGCTCACGTTTGTTTGTCAGCACAAACCGTTTCTATTCACGTTACACATATCTAATTTTCATAACACGAAAGCTATATGGTCTTTCTTATTCGACATGTGTGAGTGATATTGTATTTTTATTTTAAATTAGAATCTCGCATCGCATTGCAGTCGTTAATGTCAATAGGGCATGGATATGAAAGTTGTCTTACCTTTATCATGAAAAGTTGTAAGTTTCCTCCAAACATCACACAATGCCAATTACTGAAGGGGATGGAGAGCATGTAAAAATCAGAGTAAAAATCACCCCCAACTTCCCTCATTACTTTTTCTCTCCCTTTTCCTGTCACTTTTAGCACAATTTAGAAATGGACTTTGTTCAGAGAAGCAAATCAAATTTTCCCTTAACTATCGCGTCATTTTACAGTGTTGCATGCTCTCATTAGAGATGCAAATATGGAAAAATTTAACGTTCTATGATTTCGTGACTATTTGGAGTGAAACCATGCGGGTCCTACTTTGTAACGGATGACAGAAGTCAGATTTGTAGTGAAAAAATTGCGTTTTAATATGTTTGTTATCTGTGGACCCGCTCTGTCCACCTATTTCAATTTCACGAATCTATCCCTTCCTCTTTGTTTCAGTAATCGCCGAGTAATCACACGACACGATACTATGTTATCATGCAATGTTATGTTACGCATAAACTTATGGCTAAAACGGCTGCACGGATAAAATAATAAGAGTACAACATGTGTAACGAGTAAATATTTTAATTAAAAATACCCCCTTCCTATAGCCCGTCCATCCCCTCGCGTATTTTTCGTATGTGTGTGGCATGTTATTTAATGATGATAATTTGATTTAAAAACGGAGAACACAACAACAATCATTTTTCTAGTGGGTTTATGCATGAATGAGTGAGTGAATGCAAAGTATTCAAGGGAAAGAGGAAGGAGGGTTGTACGCTGCTCTCTTGCTGTGCTCTTTGTCCTCATCATTTGTCATATCTTGGGAAAGTAAAAATTGAGCAATTCGCCTCTCCACGAAACTCTAGTGTGTCTACTTAGGTGCGTTGTGATGATGGTGTGGAGTAATCACGAAGCCGGGAAACTGAGCAGTCCCATAATTATGCAATCATATAATAATAATATCGTATATGGGTTGAATTCAGCAATGAAATGTGAAAACGCAAACGTAAGGTTCGGCAAGTTACAGAGTCTCATATTTTTCAAAAATCAACTGTTTTTCCTAAGCCCTTTCCAGGATTATTGCGGTCGCGGTTGAGTTATGAAATGAACAAGAGACATTTGAAACAGTGGTGGCGCAATCGTCTCAAGAATCTTTTAATTACTTCCCTAGTGAACCCTAAAGGATTACTTTAAAGAATTTTACAATTAAACGTAATTAAATGGATACAAAAATAACGTCAAGTCATGTATATCGTTGTAAATGCTACCCCTACCCCGTAAGATGACTCACTCATAGTGAGCAAAACAACATGATGTGAGTCTGATGAGTAAAATGAGTAAAGAAATATAATTAAAAAAGGTCCACAAGTTCTAATCAAATTACACTATTGTTAATCGGTACATATATTGTTGGTTTTGTTTGCAAACAGGCGGTATGGGTCCACTCAACTGGAAATGTATGCGAAGCATGCGTTTTTATATAAGCTCCGAGTTTTTAATTTCGGATAACAACATGGTAATGTTCACTTTTGTAATTTCCATCCAGTTTGCTAGTCAGCGAACGATGAGTGAATAGAGCAGAACAAGATTTATGTTAATTTTAGAGGAAGCGCATGCTGGGGGAATAGAAGGGGATAATGATATGGGAATGGGAATCCTCTGTGAGTGAGTATGTGATTTGGTTGTTTTTTCTTCATTGGAAATATATGTTTTCCATCCCTTTAAAAACTGGATCACCGGAGTGAGGATGGTATTCAATAATAAATCAAAAACTAAGGGGCTGATGCTAGTCGTTTCTGCTCTTTTATGTCCGTAGTTTACTTGCAAACAAAGGTACCCTTGAAAAATTAAACTGGATCTGGAGTAAAACAAATTGTGCATGAGCAATTTCGGTCAAGACTGCCTAGCTTACTTAATTCTCACGTTGAAAATGTCAGCTAAATGCTAAACACCAATTAATATATGTACCATGAAAAGAAGTATTCTGCTACAAGTTTTAGAAGTAACGCAACAAATTGACAAAGTCAGATCCAGAACATAAAATGGCCAGACCTTCAGACAAAATTTGAATACAAAAATATTTACAATACCTTTTTTCATGTTAGTTCGTGTGGGTTCTTTGTGCTTTTCCAATTGCAAAGTTACATTTAACCGTGTCATTTACCTTTTCTTTGGTGCATCCGATTCGATCTTGACACTTAAAAAATTAGTCTTGCATGATCATACGGTGATCATTGATCAATACAAGATTCAAGAATGCATTCGAGCAAATCATATTCAATTTAAAAAGATGTTTTACTTGCTTAATTTCAATAAACGCACTTTGAAAGGTAGCAGCAGATGCTTTGCTTTCACAGTTGCTGTTTCATTCTCTCTGTCACTCTCAGGTAAGTTCCATTAGAGATATTACAACGCAAAGACAAATTTCCTTATACATCATTTAGCACTAAAAGATTCGCCCAAAGAAACTTCATCCCTCCTCCCCTTTACAACGCGCAAACAACAGATGTACCTCTGCTCGCATGTACTCCTTTTCGTTTTTGAGTGCCTTACCTTGCACAGGCAACACATATGGATGTAAACATGAATACCTTTCCCCAGCAATTTTCGGGCCTAATGCAGAATAAAGTGTCAGCCAACATACGTGCAACTCTCATGTACCTATGCAGAATATATTATTTGATGTAGCCTGGAAGGGCCATTAATTCACTGACCACAGCCGAACGTCATAGCACACACTATCTTACATTAGCATTCCTCCTGACGTGAAGTAGGATAGGATTTGAAGAAGCAACAGGACTGTTCAATATGACATGCAAGCATTCGCATGATATGTTGTGTACATGTACATGATATCTAAAAATTAAGCTAGGTGTGAACATCACATGTACTCAATATCATTAAGCATGCCTCGCTTGTTAAACTCAATAGAAGAGCATAAATAAATACATTATGCACAATACGTAAATTTACGATTAGCAAGGGACCTCAGTCCCCACATGCCTACTTCTGATCGTACCTTTTCGTTTCCTTTACAGATTTAAGCATGAGAGTTTTCGAATTCTGGTTACCTCAAAAGAGTCAATTGGTGTATATGTACGTACGTATTTACAGTTTGAGTTGGATGTATACATGTATATTTGATAATAATATATTGTATAACATAGCATAATAATATATAAAGCTCGTATATGATTATTTTCCCAAATCTTCGTTTCATTACATACCCTTATTCAGACTTTATCGGCACACCTATTACATTACTCTGCAGATATTTAACAACCTCCCACTTTGGCTTTTCCACGATTCTATTGAGAAGATTGAAAGGATATAAATATGTGAAACGCATGAATGAATGAAAGCAAAGTTGGGTAATTCTATTTCAATACAATGAAGATGAAAAGGTTTATTATGATCATATGTATACATTACATCATGTAAGAATCCCGAGTCCTTTTCATCCTTCCCTATATGCCCCGGATTGAAATGGAATAAATCATTGGCAAATTGTACGGGAAAACGGGATATGAAAAGAATTACACCCGGCATCCAAAGCGTTTGGAGCAACACCTACTTTAACTTTCAATACAATTCATTAAAATCATAATTGAATGATAATGCTTTGTGCGTGTATGTAAATTGTAAGCAGACGCTATTCTACATGCTTTTATGAATCGGTGCGGTGATATGTGAAATGTGTGTCCTGTACAAAAGTTAGTGAGCCTTTTTAAAACGATTATTATTATTGCTATTACCGTCATCAATACTATTTATTATCGTTTCCCATTTTGTTCTTCTTGTCAAATCCCGTCATCTGTACTTCCTCCTCTTTAAATCTTTTTAATGGAATAGTCCTGTTGTTGATGTTGCGCCTTTCTTTCAATGTTGTAAAAGAGCACATATGGATACTTACAAGGAACATGCATTTACTGTGATTTAATATCCTTAAATAATTTGATTGATCCATGCAAGTAGTCGATTTGCGATCTTTTTAAGCAGTCCAATATTTATCAAATACACAAATCGTCAGTTAAGTAAACCAGCGTGTCGGAATGCTTTCAAAAGCTAAATTTTATAATACTTTTTATGAATTGTGTATAAGTTTAAACTTAATACTTACTGAAAAGTAATACGTAATAAAGTTATGTTGAGCCTAAGTTACCAAATTCATCAAAGTCATCACAAATACGAATATGTATACGAAGAGGTGAGATCTACATTTCATGAAATCGGCAGCTTTGCTTGCTTCCTGTGCTTTCAAAAGTTGATCAAATTTAATGTCCAACTTTTACAAAGTAACAATGATAGGCTGATGAATATTTTTTCTTGTGTCAAATTAGTGGTATTGTCAGAAAAAGTTTTTCTTTATGCTTTCTTATCGAATGAATGAAAGCACTTGAGAAATGAATGGTATTACACCAGCCATTAGCCCTCATTACTTTTCATCGAGGGTTTCAAGGTATTCGCACTGAATGCTTTTATGTAAAAAGTCACAAGTAAAATCCCGTCGCCTTGAAGTTGTAAGAAAACCTGTGAATGAAAAAGTCTCGAAAAGTTATGAATGAAGGAGACAAACAAGATTTTGGTGCGAACTTGATCTTACGTTCATTCATTTTCCATTTTCTTATTCTACAAGCTTCACTGTCACATTCTCATACATTTCATGCAATAATAGCTTTAGTCAATGAACAAAATGAATAGTTTTCGTAGTGGCAAGCACCCACCACGTCAATAAGTGTTAAATGTACCTTTGCGCACAGCAAATCTTACTCACCCGCATAATTTGTCAGAAATCATCGGTGAAATTACAGGTTTCCCCCTTTTTAGTCCCATTTAAGAAAAGGAACAAATGAGCAATATTATTCGATATTTTAAAATGTGCTTTCAGGTTTTAAACGCGTGAAACCGTTCCAGACAAATCTTTTATTTAATTCAAAAACGTCGCCCTTAACGCACACAATTCAGCTCAGCTAGCACAATCAGAAC
Source organism: Dicranocentrus wangi (assembly GCA_036850665.1). Lineage (NCBI taxonomy): Eukaryota > Metazoa > Arthropoda > Collembola > Entomobryomorpha > Entomobryidae > Dicranocentrus > Dicranocentrus wangi. The sequence goes on along the minus strand of JAANSN010003510.1, from coordinate 4,941 downwards.
AAAACCCTAAATGCTTTTTGCTGTACCTACATGACCCATTTTTCGACGGTGAGTACATCACACAAACCAGGAGCCAGGAGCAAAACTACGTGAACCCAATTTCTTGAAAATTAGTTTTACGTTGGGACATCGCTCTCCAGAGAATAGTTCGTGGACGGTACCTCCCCCTTCCCGACAAGGGTAATGTGCACAACATGAAAAGAAAGCACCCAAACACTTGTGTACGTCATCCCCAAAACCCAAAATGTTACATAATGTGCCCAGCAGGGATCGCAAGCAAATTCCCATTATCATTTTCACCCTGAAAGCCAATAACTTTTATAAATCGTAGTGTAGAGCAAAAAGTTGGTATGACCAATCGAACAATACACAATTTTTAAAAATGTGTGTTATGTAGATAGATAGATAGAGATATACGCAATGTAACTAGTAAACATCTCCAGCCAGATGTTAAGTTCACTTTTGCATAAACATGCACATTTGCCTAAAGTAAGAAGGAACACCAGCCATGGCATATAGCGGCCTGCATGCCTAGTTAGTGCAGAGGATAGTCTCAACATCGATGGAGGAAATTATAGCGGCAGTGACTGACTGTGACTTCTATTATACGTATTATCATGGATATCCACAAAAAGTTGTAAGCATACTTACTTTTATCTCATTCCCATCTTGTTTGTATTACACTTTCATCTGTCCCTTTTTGGTGATGGGGATGGGTACAAGTAAGAAATATGAGATTCCGACAAAACCAGATACTCCGCTAAGAGTTCATAATGGTTGTGCGATCTCGTCCGACACGGCAATTAATTTGCTGAATTATGTGCCACAAAAATGCCCCTCAACAACCAATAACCCCATGGAATGTTACTAACTACTACTGGATTTGTTCACTTTGATGCGGCTACATATATTGGGGTTGTTAGTGGATGATGATGACGGAAATTTTAAGAGATGATGATGTTGACTGCGAGGCTCGGCTGGTTGCTCATATGAATGACTGCCGACGACTGCATTGGGAAGCGGCACAAATACTGGGTGCTATTGTAGGTGCAGCAGCAGCACTCGCACTAAACAGCGTGAGTAAAGATAATGGTAGCAAAAACCACAAGAGCTCAAGTTGACAAAAAGAACCCACATTCTCGGTGATATGATCTTTGACACCACCGCAGCGCAGTAACACTGCACTTTACACCAGTCGGTCTCTATTTCAGTATTGTGTTCTTGCACTGATATTTACATCAGATATACGACAAGAGTGAGACTTTGGAGCTCGCTCACTCTATTAATGCTATTTTCCTTTTACGCTTCGTGAGCTTAAACAACTCAATAATTTTAGAAGACCGTCCCACTCTTTACGACTATTTTTTATTCATCTTTTTAAGCACACGGTATGGAAACGTCATACCACATAATATGCCTCGTTCGTACATATAGATTACAATTCCTTTTCGGATAACTCGGCACTATATTTGCTGAATTAAGTTAACAGATTAAAGTCTGAAATGTCCCATGATTCGCACAAAAGTTTTTTCTTGAGGGTACACGATAGTTTACTTATTATTCCAAAAATCGTACACCCTTCAATTCATCTTGACTTCTTGATTTCATAAAATAATCTTTCTGTCAAAATTCTCCTACGAATAATCATTCCAAAACAATGTTTGCCACACCACACCACAAACCCCACCTACCTCTTAATTCTGCAAAGGGGGTAAATTGACTTACCAGTCGTCTGCCTGCTTTCCCTTAGTTTATTTATTATTATTTGTATTATTCTCAATGCAAAAATTTCATTTCACGCTACATTTGTTGCAATTGCTTACGTCCGTCCGTCGGGTCTGTTATTCCATACGCATTTGAACAAACTAATCTCAAAAAATTAGCTTCCAATAAAATGTTTATTAGTAGTATACCATGTTCAAAGCCAAACCATACCGGTTGCAATTAACAGTAATATACATATATTATAAAAATAATCCGAATATCTCTGTGCCTGTAATGCTAACTTTAAATTCTACAGTTAGATTGGTAGCCTCTGGAAAACATTCAAAGCCAGAAGCTAAAGCGTCTGAGAGTTTCCCATGCCAGAAATACATCACGCTCATAATGTCATAGCTTACCGTAAATTAGCTGTGTTATTAAGAGTGGGAGGCTCATTTTGTCGATATGTTCAATTACATGGAATGCACTAGTTCTGTGTTGCTCTTAAAAAGCAAACGCGTAGGCAGCAGATGGGCAGGGTAGTTAGTGTAAGTAAATGGCTAACCAAATACATTTAATTTACATGAATAAAAGTTGCACCCTGTAACATTTTGATGAGTTCGGGTGTAGTTAATAAAGTATAAAAGAAAAAGGATATACATTTACACATTTGTATCTGCGGAAAGGCTCGGGTTATAAGTGAAGAACAAAAAAATGTTTCCCGCATATGAAGCGTTTAGTAATTTGCTGCCACATTTATTTTCATGAAGATGAGAGCCAAATCATCAGCACTGCCAGCTGCCAGAAAGCTGTAACGAGATTGTTAATTTCAATATCGCTACGGGCAGACTCGGGGGATATATAACATACTTGTATTGGTAATATATAGTACACGTAGGTATATACATTTTTAAATTCAACCAGTGCCAGTGCAAGTATTTTCATGAGCTACCGACAACCGGCCCCATGAATGACTCATCATTATTTAATCATTGCATTTGTGAAAACCAAAATGAAACTATGTATTACTAATACGATTTTACACAAAATGAGCAACGAAACACCACAATCGTCTGAGTTTCGTCGGTTTCAATTTTAACTGCTAAACTGCTTTTCTATCATTTCAACGCTTGTTTGCATCTAATCAAGCTATTTAAAGTGATCAACAGTGCATGCATTACTCCTAAAATGAAGATATATATAAAACGATCGCTGAATGATTATGGTATTTATCAGGAGCATCAGTCCTTGTTCAATTTTCACCAGCTAATAGCATTTCCAGTTGGCTTGAACGGAAAACGTTCGGTTTCAATTTTAACTGCTAAACTGCTTTTCTATCATTTCAACGCTTGTTTGCATCTAATCAAGCTATTTAAAGTGTCCAACAGTGCATGCATTACTCCTAAAATGAAGATATATTTATATAAAAGGATCGCTGAATGATTATGGTATTTATCAGGAGCATCAGTCCTTGTTCAATTTTCACCAGCTAATAGCATTTCCAGTTGGCTTTGAACGACAAACGTAGCCGGGATGAATGTTTCAATTCAACCATCATCATCCGGTCCGGTTGCTCTTTCTAGAAATCATTTTTAGGTATTTCTATTTACAACCCCGGCTCTTGCGTAACAGAAAGCTTACGAGGTGCTAAACATGGAATTACTCCACTCAAAGAGAACAATAATACTGCATTTAAAATACCGAAATACCATATTTTCAACTCTGCTTGACGTGCTGAATATGCACAAAACCAAAAGGTAGACTTTCCTTCACTTTCCCAAGTCGTGGAAGTTAAGAAAAGAACTGCGCTAACAAAGGATAACTTCAGAAAGGGGTGTTTCGGAGGTGATGAAATGAAAGGGGTAGGTTGGATAATGATAGCTTCCATGTGTGTAACTTGCACGTTAGCATCTCACTCGTTCACTATCATTCATACCGGGGTCGGCATTCTCAAAAGTGAGCAATTACATATGAAATTGACGATGATTACGGTGATATCATTTCAGAGTTGTTAACTCACTACAAACTGTTTGCTTTTCCTGTTCCGATCCGACACACATATGTGCGCAATTTTCTTAAAGATGACCTAAATAAGTGATGATTTATCATTGTTTGTTTTCCAGTTAACAACAATAACAACAACTGTTATCCACAACATCATTCACTCTTACATCTTTACCTAGGTTGTTTAAAACGTAGAAAATTACTTTGCCGCTATTTTGATCTTGTTAGCAGCTTCCGTAGTTCATTCCTGACGGAGTAATTACACATAAATGCATCATGCAGAACAAAAGAATGGCAGGCAAATGTCTTGTTATGATTGTGTTTAGTTTAGCATAGCTTGTTATAGTTAATTCTACTTGAAGTAGCCGAAAAGAAACAAGATATTTCCCAAACATAAGTAGGGTCTGTCTACAAGCTTCTCTACCGCAATTAATGCACTGGGGTTTAGGCTGGTGGGGCATAATAGGCTGGGTGAAACAACTTATGGTTAGGGAGAAAGTGGGAATTCATCCTGACTGGGCTGCGCCATCCAGTTTGGAAAGCGATGTTTTGGAAGCGAGTATGCGGATAAGTGTTTGGAATGATTAATCTTTTCTATATGCTATTATATTTTCGACATTACTACAATGCAATCATCATTTATTATACTTAAGTTTGGACTAATCATCCACATGGTCAAACCAGCGAGTTATATGGAACGCTCTGACGACTGAATTAGTGAAGAAGGGACTTCCAACCAGCCTATGCAATGCACCAGCACCAGCCATCGATATTCGATTGTATTGGTAATGTACAGACCTTTACATGACATGAAGTAAGCATATTTGCAGACAAACTTCCAGACGAATTAAATGGCATGGACCTGATGGACCAATTAGCTACAAAAGACTGGAAATACTTATTTTTAGGGTTCTTGTAACTTTATATCTTATACTAAATAAATATATGAGCCCCTAGCAAGTATCCACTCCACCAAAAGCAACACCAGCTCCAGTGACATGACATAATATGATCAATGATTAATGATTGAGAACCCCCATTGCATTCCTTATATCAATTATTCATCCAAAACTCTGCCACGAAAACCATACAAAACATTTTTATTTCAAATGATCCATTGTTAACCAATACCAATGTATTAATTTTTATACATTTATGTTGTCATCATGCAAGGCACACTTTTACCCACACATAAGCCATAAATTAATAAAAGCTTTTAGCTTTTGCTCTTTGAAT
>JAANSN010003509.1:0-18342 GCA_036850665.1 Dicranocentrus wangi | reverse complement strand
TAAGTATGTTCTGTTCTATTTTTTGACGTAGTATCTTGGATGAATTGGCACATTCCGAGACTGTCAGAAAGCTTATCGAATGCCCAGTATGCTTGGAATTACCTCTTCCACCAATTTATGTTTGCAACAAAGGTCATATAGTATGTAATAACTGCCAGGCCAGGACCTACGTTTGTCCACTTTGTCGAGAGCATTATTCTACAACAAGGGGGTTTGTTGCCGAAGGAATAATTGAAAAATGCATACTACGGTGTAAGCATGCCGATCAAGGCTGTCCTTTAACAATGAGGGGCGCAGTATTAGTTGACCATGTGGACGTCTGTGACTATCGGTGAGTAACTGCAAAAGCGATAATCATATCGTAACCCGGATTCCATGTATCTGAAGAAAGTAACTTTGTGATATCTGCTGTTTCTGTTATTATAGCCCAGTAAAATGTATTGATTGTGGTGGTAAATTAATCAATTTTGATGAGTATGAAGACCACCTTTTAAAATATCATAAGATAAACGGGATCTACCAAAGTCGAGCCTATGTCATCTATAGTATGAATTTGACTCATCAAATTGCTTTTGGTATAATTGAAGTATTTTAGCTTTGTTCCTTGTTATTTTAAGTCGGCACGGCACAAATTTAATACATGCATCAATATTTTTAGGTGAAAAATGCTGCTGGCCCCAATATTACATCAAAGCATTTGATGACGTGACATTTTTGCTACGCTTGTATGCGACCCACTGGTTTGTTTGTGCTTGGATTAGCTTACTTGGTCCGAAAACAGAATGTTCAAAATATGAGGCACTCTTGGAATTTCACCCAACACAGGACGATGTATGTAACTATGTACCACCTATGACAAAATGACAACGCTAGTGTCGCATGTTTCACTTTTGATTTGTACGAGATGATTTACGTTGACATAAAATATAAAATACGATCTTAATATAATACGCAGAGCGTGGTTCACACGTGGCAAGGTCCCGTAAATCATTTTCGGGACGATCCAGCAAAACAAATTTTTCTACAAGGTAGAGGACTAATTACTCCGATGGAAACTTTAATGCAAATTGCTCCAGTAACTCAAGATCATGCAGAATGGTTGTATAATATTGAAATTCTGCAAACAAATTCGGTACCTTAGCCTTATTACCTTTGCTAGAAAATAGTTATTAGTTTTACTCAGAGATATATAAAAACTCCCTGGTTTTACTACTGATTGGATACTAATTTTGAAAGTGATTAATTAAAACTAATTTTTATAGGACAAATTGGATAGCGGGGTAGGAGCGGATGCTATTGCCAATGACATTGAAGGAGACGCTATTGAAGAACTTGCACCTACAAATAGCGAGAGAATTTCAAACGATAAAGTATCGGAAGAACACAGCTCAAACACATCGTCAAGTACCAGTCCCGACGCAGAATCTCCTCCTCCGAACCCGCAGACCTCAGCACCCGTGTTAAAAATGACGACCACACGCTCCGCTGAGTTTGAGTTTTCGGATTCACGAGTTACACCCGCCTGCCCTCCACTTCGTACCCCTCGTGCTTTAGCAATGGCTACAGTTCGGACATCTAGAAATACTGTACTTAGTCCAGGCCCAGCTACAGTATCACCTTCAACCTCAAATCTGGCTTCTGCTGCAACGGTTACTTCTGTCGATAGTAACCGAGGAGGAAGACCCATGTTTCCTTGGGTAGGGTCAACCCAAGGACAGGGACCGGGACCTGTATCTGTTTCAACTGCTAGAAACCCTCGATTAGAATCCAGACTAACAAGTAACTTACGTCGGGGTTCTGCTTTATGTGCATTTCTGTCTGGAGGAAATAGTCGATCGTTGACTTTTACCGAGGAAGACTGGAACTACTCATCAGAGGACGACGATGAAGAATGAAGGGAAGGATTTAGTGTAATAAATATGTCACTTTTTGCTCAATTTATACAGGATACTATATAATTTCTGGATATCTCAAAGTTTCAATGTACCTAAAGTGTGTGCATGTTGTTAAATAACGCAAAGGAATGTATCAGGCAAGTGCCAGTCTATCTATTCAAGGAACACGGGTAACAATCGTCAATGAATTTACTTCATCAAATCATGATATAATAATATGTCTGTATTCAATTCTTCGATATATTGATAATAATAAAAATGTGAACTATTAAAACGTTGAGCTAAGGCTATAATAAGACAAAACTAAAAGCTACTTTTATAATACTTGACTGAGTGATGATGAATGATGGTATGCTAGGCAAACAGAAATACTGAAATTAATTGTTTTAATAATATCCGAAGTGGCGCCCTTCCTTCATCATTCCAAAGGTGTGATAATGTTTTCCACAATATCAATGAACGGTTTGACTATGTTCTTTGTAGCTGTGTCTGTAATCCGTAGCAAATTTTCGACTTGACGAAGTATTTTGTCTCCTGCTAACGCGGCTACATTTTTTATTCGAAGCATCGAATTTTCTGTTATTTGCGGAATCTCTTTGGCAGTAAGTGAGGAATAATGCAGAAACTGTTCTACATCCACCCCATTGATTCCAGCATACTAGATTATAGAAGCATTGATTATGGAAACTAGACATGAATCAAACACTAGCTCCTCATCAATTAAAGTTACTATACATAAGCAGTCAGTTTAACTTACAATGTCCAATGCCACCTCTTTATTTGATCGACTCTGATCAGGTAAGAATGGCAGTAAAACCTATATGGGCAAATGGTATTAATGAATGGATGATTAATCAAAGATAAATATCAAAATCTATATGACGAAGTCCATAGGAAAACATTGCTATGATTAGTTGGCTTACGTCTAGCATAGGTTGCAAGGATATATGAAATGCCGTTAATGTTTCATTTGTTATTCCCAAAATCTCCGAACGTATACGAGGTTCTCCAGCAAGAATTAGGCGTAGTTCTTGGAGGGATACGTCCGTCAGGGCATCGAGATTTTCTAAAGCTACTTTTAGAGTTTTAGTGGCATAAGCAACATCAACTTCCAGTATTTTAGAAACCTGTGGTGTCAGGAAACTAATATTACACTTATAACTTGTAATTCATGTAAATACAAGAATACATTACTTGTAGACCGTAAACTAGTGCTTACAGCATTTATTAGCTCATCGCGATTGTAGGGTAATCCATCAGAATTCGCCCATTCGCACTCCTTGCTTTCACTACAAAGCTGAGGTTGAGGTGAGAATTTGTCCTCTTTAGCGATTAAAAGGGGTTTCAATGTTTCCAACAGGGGTCTGATTATTCTTTCGGCAAATATAAGTTTCCGTTGGACAATGTTAAACACCTTTAAACCTGACATAATTCCAGCCGCAAAAGAGGATGTTATAACGTTAGTTGTTGTCTCTTTAACGGTTGCGTCAATTCTGGAGGAGACTTGCTGTAAGTTAGCCTTAAATTCTTGTAGCCCAATCCCCAGCAAGCTTCCCAACTACTCGCAACAAAAGTGTGAGCATGAGTTGTTACACAAATGACAAATAGTCTCCCTCCATCTCCATCTCAGTTCATGACTATGACATGACTTACCATATTATAAGGAAAGTTCCTGTCACGCCGCATTTCTCCTTCGAATTGTAGAAGTGTCTGTTGAAATAGATTTTTACAAACAAATTCCATTAATAAACAATCTTATCACATACGATATCAAGATCAACCTTGTTATTTCGTTGTGTAAACATCTCATCACAATAATTGTACCGTGAAAATAGGTTTGGTCATGCGAATAACGTCATCCACTGCCTTGTCGTATAAAACCATGACCTTTGTTTGCACTTCGTCGTCATCTGAAATGGCTAGTACTTCATTTAACTCGAATCGAGTGGATTCAAAAACGTCAATGAGTTGTGGTAAGAGGGCTTGTGTCTGGACCGCTGCGGTGTGAACATCAACCCCCATCATTGTAGAAACCTGATAACATTAACAAAGACGTTACACCCTGTGCTGTGCATTCTAATAAGTAATTGTAATAGTAGCAGTAACGTTTAAAAATGATAAGTGTCTTACTGCAGCATTAAGTAGATCCATCCGAGGCAAGTGCAATACGGATACGCTACTTTCAATGTCGCTTCTTTTAGGATCAATTAGAAGGTTCAATTGGTCCAGCATAGGTATAATTATTGTTCTACCTTGGCTCAAATAATTGTTAGCAATTCCCACTAAGGCACTACCCAATTCAGGATTGGCTTCGTTTGCTAACTGCCTTAAGGCATTTATAGTATTACTAAGCAGTTCAAGTAATTGGTCCATCGAGTTGGCAATTCTTTTCACAAAATCCTCCAATGAAATATTAAGAAGTGCCCAGATAACTAAGCAAAGCAAAGGTTAAAATCAAATGCAAAGATTTCATTCATTTCTGTAAACTGTCATCACAGGAAAGGTTATGATTATATTATGACTTACTGTCTGCCGCAGGTGAATCAAGAGTCATTACATTAGGAATTACGGGCAGTACATACCCAAGATCATCCAGAAGCGGCATTATCGTTTCGAAAACTTGGGCAATGGCATCACTAGTTATGGCCTTGATTTTTTGTTGCATGTCCGGGCTTGCAGAAGCTACCAATTCGTTTAATCTAGTCAAAGCTTCATGAGTCACACTATCCAAGTTTTTAAAAGTTGTTTCTATTTTCGTTAACAACCCCTTCACTGTCATGTGCAGTGTTGAGCTGATTAAATCAGAAAAGTAGTCTCGCGGCTGCATAGCAGAAAGGTGATGAAATGAAATTAAACTCTGAATTGATTTATTTGTGAGAGCTAGTGGGTGAGACAAAGAAACAAGCGTCAAAATCGGTAATGGAATTATGGAAACATGTCATGTCATTGATACCTGTGGTAATTACCTGTTAAACTTTCCAACTGTCTCTTAACATCGCTTACTGATTCGTTTTCCTGCAAAGGCGTTGCTGGAACGGCTAAAACTGCCGTTAACGCCACACACAATCCCAGGAAAATTACTGAATTTCTCATGTTGCCCCAGGGCAAATAAACTATCGGGTAAAGTGATAAGTGATTCGTATGAAAAATGAAATATGGGTGCAAGAAGAAAGTTAAAGACTCTCACTAAACGTACGGACGCCTTCAAATCTAAAAATCAATAAGCTTCGATTTAACTCTTTTGTGTCAATTTATAATCGCAAGACGAACAGGTGAAGTACATAGGTGAAGTTACGTCAGTCAGTATATACGTTTTATTGATCGACGTTATGTGTCCAATGATCCATGATGCATTTTTCCGACAACAACGGAGTTTGCAATTGTGGTGATTGTGATGTGATTACACGCGATTGGATTGCTATTGATTTTTGCTGTAGATCGGCATTCCATTTGTTGTTCTTTCTCCGTGATTATCTTACCGATTTTTGGGTAATAATGAATGCTTTGAAATTATTCAGCAAAGTGAAGTGATTGATTAATTGAAGCTGAAGAGACAATTTTCAATTGGGTACACTATATACAAATACAATGTGTTTGACAATATGACAATACGTCAATGTGATATACAATGCTAAAGTGTGTAAGTGTAACCCAATCGAAATGGACATTTGAACATTTGCAAACACGTACACCTGATTGGTTTTATTTAGCAGCAATGATCAATCGTAAATGACTTACTACTCTGCAATTTATAGTGTGACGAATGATTACCACTAAACTCTTCCATTTACGATGAATTTATTTATCTAATCTCCTTTTCAGTTTACTTCGCCTGAATCACCCTGCAATACTCGGAAGGATAACGTTTCTATTCCAAGAACAAAAGCAAAACGCACAGGTAACGTGAATGTGCTGATTACAAAGACTAAAAACAAGCAGTTACTTTTCTATTTTTTGCCTTTTTGAACCTTGTCCAAACAATTGTCAGGAGTGTCATTGGTAAACTACCTACGCTAAAGTTGAAGCAATCTAGTAACATGATTTGGGGTTGACTTTCAATGCCTCCACTCCTCTCGTTATCCTCTTGACGCATCATTCCATGGGTCGCCGCGGTCGTCTCTGGATCAAATGTTTGCATCATATAATTTGCATCATCTTGTCTAGAAAGTCACGTTTTTGAAAGGTTTTCAACACGACATTTTCTCCAGAAGTCAATCGTAATATATTATATTGATATTACCTGACACAATTGCGCAAGCAGTAAAAAGATTTAAGATAAGAAGATTTTGTATTGCTCTGGCCGAATAAGCAAGCTATAAATAATGCAGGTAATGTGTAGCAAGAAACCGAGATTAAACCTTGCATATACTTACATCAGTGTCCAAAAAACTATGTAAAAATCTAGCAATTTCGGTTGAAAATTGGAATGCGGTTTTTCTAAATTGACACGTGCGAAGCTGAAAAGACAAACACGTAAAAAAACTTTTAAAGTGCAAAAAAAAGTCCCCTTAGAATTCCTGGAATACCTAAACATAAGCATATCACTTGTGCCATACATTTGTTTTTAAAAAATTCTCCAACTTCGCGTCAACTTCTAATAAGCCCAATTTCGTCATTTCAGATTCTTCTCATTCCATGCATTCTATAATACTTGCGCTACTGCGATATTACTATATAAAAAGCCGGTCGAATTCCGAGGTGCTTCGGTGCTTCCTTTAATAAATGCATTGCGACTAGTGGTTGTGGATTGTGTTATGAGTTATGACCACAAAATTCAACAAATCATATCATGCATGGTGCATTTGCATTTAAAAAATTACGCTTGTGTTTTATGAATTGCGTGTTGTGTGACTTGAGTGTGAGTGAGCCACGTTTCACATTCACGTTGGACTGACTACATAGTACATAGGTAATCCCTTCCCCTTCATCGTATGATCATATTATTATATGCATAGTCAATACTCATTTACTCATACTCATCCGATCCGTCTTCTAGTAGTAAAAACCAAACAAATAGACAAGCAGATGTTTGTATGTTGATGATGGTAGGGAAGGGAAGAGTATGAGTAGAAGTTGATTTGGTTTGTTTGGTGTCTTTCTTCTTCGTTGATTGTGTATTCTTTCTTGTGCACATCTCGCTCTGCCTGAGCGTTTTTCGTAAACACAAACAAAAATCCCTTTAAAATGACACCAATAAAACATCCCTGATTGAGGTGAGAATTAGCAAAAATAAAGATCAAATCTCATTTTTCTGTCATCTGCCCGTTCAACGTTGTCATTGTCAGTTGATTGATTTTGATTGTCATTGTCAGACTGTCGGATAGCCATCAATCCCTTGAAAATGGGAAAGACAGTATTATTTAGTGAAACTACGAGGTGCATTTTCCAGTACCAGAAGGTACGCCGTGAATACAAATGACCCGAAAAAGCTGGTTATATCAGAGTTTAATGAAGGTGACAGTGGAGAATACAGCGTCAGTTCATCGGGATCGGGATCCGGGAAACACAAGTCGGGAAGGAAGGGGAGCGTGGGTGGAACTGGGAAATGGGTACAAAATGTGAAACTGGCCTTGCGTCAGGTGTTTCCTTCCGTTTGGGTATCCCGAATCCGTATCTCCGGATTATGTGTCTTACCAAATTTGGGACACGGTTCAGGTAATCGAATCGATCGTGTATTTTTAGATAATTGTAGTTGTTCTCCTTTTTGTGTGAGGTGCAAATGTCAATGTTTTATTTGGCTGGTTCCATTTTAGGCGTTTGCGAGCTCAATTACCGGAGCCTTGGCCACTGAAGCGGTTATGAAGGGAGTTGGTGTAGGTAACGAAGCGGCGACCCCGTTAGCGGCGGCTGTGACATGGCTCTTGAAAAGCGGTAGTGGACATGTAGGACAAATTGTGTTTGCGTGGTCAAAGGGGTAACGATTATATGATATAAATGCACTGTTTTTGCTAACAGCGAATTACCAAAATGATTTACGTCAGTTTTTAAATGTGCTCCTGGAACCTATGTTAGGACATCGTTGGATTTTGACTGTAAGAAGTGGAGATTGTTTGCCGACGGCTTGAACGACATGGCCACATTCATTGATCTCATTGCACCGCTTTTCCCAACGAATGTAGTCGTTTATATTCTATGTTCTTCCAGTGTTGCTCGAGCTTTGGTACCTCTCAAGTCAAAGTCTTTTAATCCAGTGGTTTCACCGATCCTCATTTGAATTTATACTACGATTCGGTTTAATAATTACAGGTTGGAGTTGCGGGATCTGCGACACGGGCTGCAGTTACTCAGCACCAGGCACGAATGAATAACATGGCTGATGTGTCAGCCAAAGATGGGAGTCAGGAAACGTTGGTCAATTTAATGGCACTTATAACAAGTCTGATTTTACTTCCTCTAGTTAGTGGTCAACCAGTGTACGTTCACTTCCAGTCTTTTTACTTTACTATAGAATTACAATAGAATACTTTACTATATTCTACAGTTAATTTTAAATGCTTGTTAAATGTTTATCATGATGGGATTGTAGAATTGTGTGGACTCTATTTTTACTATTCACCGTGATACACTTAATTGGAAATTACAAAGCAGTCAAATCGCTTCAACTGGAGACTTTAAATAGAGGTCGCTTATTACATTGTCTTGAAGATTATCTCAACTTTGGTAATATGTCAACAGTCAAGGAAATCAACAACAGAGAAAGCGTCTTCCTTGGACGAGGAATACAAAGCAAGTCTCAATTCTCAAATATCCTCGTAATACGAACTGTAACTTGTATACTTGTTACTTGGCTTGACTTGGTATTATATGAATTTCCAGGTAGAAAAATCTGCGGTTTCGAAATCAAGATGGGGGTTCCTCTATCGTTGACACTTGCGCATGACAAACTTAGACCTATATTCTTGGAGCAATTGATTTCGTCTTTCAAGTCTAAGCCTTTTATAATTATTCCAGTTTTGGAAACGGATACAATACATGTCATTTTACATGAAAATTTAAAGCCGAGCGATGTCCTTGAAGCATTTGTAAGATCTGCCTTTACCGGAATGGTTATTTCCCAAATAAGAACTAAAGACAAAAATGACTCCCCCGTACGACTTTCCTTGTCTTACATTGCTGGTGATATTGGGGATGCTTGTGTAAGAAATTATGCGTACTAGTGATATTAAGTTATCAATAGATATATATCTAATCTCAGTGAACTGGCGTAACTTACTATATTATTAAACTTTAGAGCGTCAACCCCATGGACAGAGTAATTACCAAGGAATGGGAAAACTTCCAAAGACTAGCATCTTTTCAAGGTAAAAATAATATCTAATGTGATTTAATCACGATTTTGAATTTCAAATACAATGATTTCTGTAATTTAGTAAAACTACATATACTACATATATTCATAGGATTCGATGTTGAACGACATCTTCTGGACACTGATGACTGGAGGGCCAAGTGGTTACATTCTTAATCTGTTTTATATTGTACTGAACTCTTTAACTGATGGTGTATTGCCTTATTATCATTATTCTCTAGAAATTAAGAAATAATTTCTGTTTAACATTAAATAAAAATATTTTATTACATCTTCCATAAAACCAAATCAATTTTGCTTCAAAGTAGCCTTAGATAGTTACTGTAGTAAGACCGTAATATAATCCTGCCCTGCCGATTATTGCATTTTGCGTGTATTGATGAATCATGAAGTTCCTGCAGAGTCCGCAGATTCAGCTGCTGCTACGGGTGGAGGCGCATGCATTATAGATAAGTAGGTTTTGGCCACTTCTTGAATTTTTTTAGGTAGAAATCCAAGGTTCACAGTTTCTTCCAGGAGTTTAGAAAAAGCTGAGACCGTTTCAATTTTAAGATCGTGTACTTTCACCACTCCGTATTTTTCCACGTATAGTCCATCCATGTTGCTTAAATACGAGTTAAAACATCCTATGAAAACTTTGCAAGCTGTATCCAAAATATCCGCATGCGGATTTTCCAGGTCCTTCTGAATCACGAAGCATGACTTGAGGGTCTTCACTCCTATAGATAAAGTAAGAAAAAATTGTCAAGGGTCATAGCGCCAGCGCCGCCAGCATACAATGAATTGAATGCTTATATCATATATGAATGAAATGCGTAAGCGTAATACATCATTAGATTTCATTTCAAAAAGTTGGACTTACGAATATAAAAAGCATTCACGCAGTCTTGTATGAACCTCTTTTCTAGAGTGGAAATTTTTCTGGGAAAAGACTCGTCTGTCGCTTTACGGGAAATCTCTGTAATCACAAAAGAAACGTGTCATCAGACGTTTAGTATTATTAAATTTTGGCTTATATGGATCATAGCTGTATACCAGGTTGTCGTGCAATTTAATTCATAAACATTACTAGCTGTAATCCAAACAGAAAAACATATTCGTACTTGTTTTTAAAGATTTCCATAAAGTTTTCGATTTTGGCGATAATGGCGACGGCATTGGGTAGTCGTAGATGGCACAGATGAAAGGAATCTGCTTCGCTATGTCCGCCATTGTTGGGAATAATTGATTGCATTAAAATTTAAAAGTTCAAGTTTTATATGCCTTCGGTCTCTAGATGACGATGTTTTGAAGGAAAAAATACAACAACCGAATAGCAAATGTATGTGATGTGAAAGTGTGACGGACGGGGTACACCAACATCAATAATATTACGTACGTATGAAATTTTTTAGAAGAGAAACGGCTGTGTAGTTGTTGTAATGAATGACAATAGGCAGTATCATTGAGTGAAATGAACTATCCATACGGATTTTCATACATATATTCTTTAATAAGTATGTCACGTAATAATAATCGTCAATGCCCTCAATTGTATTTTGTAATATAATATGCAAGTGGAAAGTGGAATGCACTTTGTTTGATTCATGTCAATGTAGATTCTCGGAATTTATACTTTTACCTACCTATATGCAAGCATGAATGCGCGTTGAATTCTTGGAAAGAATGGAAAAGGAAGGTCAGCCATATAATAATAATTTTACAATAGGAAAGTTAGGGTAAAAGTCAAATTGCATTGTTTCACTGCATTCACTAGTTTTAGGTTAGGAATGATTGATAAATTACAATTATTCAGTAAAAAGGAGCCATTTGTATTGTGCACATTTGGCATAAAAAAGAAATTGACACCTCATTATGTAATGTATATAGAAAGTAGTACGTAATTCTTATATTTTTAATAGGCATCGTTTGATTTGACGTTTGTTGAACTGAATGATTCGTCGCAAGTACACTGTTTACATGTATGCGTCTAATAGTAACATATATAATAAATTAAAACTTTACAGCTAGTTAAAAGTAACCCCTATCACATGTCACTTACAATTAATATTTGCTACACAATGGGCAACATTAAAACTGCCAGTCGCAGTGTTGAAAAATCCGTAATTCTGGCTTACACAAATAGTTGATCTACAACAGTACTACAAACAACTTGCACCGCATATTAATCTAACATGGAAGCACGCTTCATCTGATTAGTTAACACGTTAATAAAATATACGCTTCACTGGGATGTATTTTATTTATTCAGGCAAACTGAATTATATTTTATTATTATGATGCATACAAGATTCATATATGATGCAGGTGATTTCTGTGCATAGCGTATCGATTTAAGATTAATACATTTTTCAGCAGTGATGATTTTCACACAGAGTTTACAAACACGAAGAGGCTTTTTAATCCATTTATGCTTGTTCTTCGTATGTTGGTTCTAAATGCGTGACACGTTACCCCAATACAAAGAAATGTTAAAAGTAGTCCAGAGGTGAAGTTGGTTCTAAAAAGACACGCTTTTGGATTATTTTGGAAACATTATTCATTACTATCAGTGCAGTCTCTTAGGGCCTTAGGTCTTTGTTATGTACATAAACTCTGGAATTAATTGTATGGTTTGTTAAAGTTAAGAAACTGTTTCAAGGTATTCCGTAGTACTTTGCGTGTCCCTATACACTATGCGTTAGTAGTTAGTAGCAAGATCCCTATACGTATTCACGACCTTGGTCATTATATATGCTTTGATAATCTCCCAGTGTTCTCGTAAATATTGAATTCAGTATTAAGATTTCGCGATTGGTTATTCCTTGTAGTCACATTTATGTAATGGTTACTCTGCTAAAAGTCTCATTTACGGTAACCTGTTGTGAAATAAGTGTAGATGAGATTTGTTAAAAAACTACCTGATAATATCCGATTTATTTGCCTGCTCATGTATGCAGAATTATATCATCCTCTTGCAACGCTCGTTAAATATCATATCAACATATAATGTGTTTTATAAATATATCTGTCTGTAGAGTTATTCTTGCATTTGCACGTTTTATATTATGCATGTTGTACTTACTTAATGTTAATAAGGTTGAACCATGTGTTTGTCGCTTTTAAAGTTATCTATGTAGAGTATCGGTCTCTATAGTCAGCATCTTAAAACATACAGATACAACTAATGAATTCGCTTATCTCATCTGTTTACGCGCATACGTTTTGGCCTTAATGCATTTCCTTAGAGCTTTTTTTTACATCTTTCACATTTTATGACTCTCGCCTTGGCACCATTACCCATCCCGGTTCTAGTTCTGATGACTCAGGAGGAGAAGGAGGTCTGGGATGAGCTCTACCTTTGCCTTTAATTAAGTCCAGCTGTATTTTCAGTTGTTGGTGAAACTGGACAAGACCCTCCTGCAATGGAGTTACGAAAAGCAACGTACTATTTATACGTTTACTTCAACTTAAAACCAAACAAGTAAAGATCATACATTTTCGCTCTGCAACTCCCGCAATTCCTTGATCACGTCATGGTTGCTCGTTCGTGGTCCATTGGATTTTTGCTCCGCTAATTGCTTTTCCAGGTCCTGCTTCGTCTGCAGAAGGTCTTCAATGTTCATTTGGGTTTGCAAATATTCCTTAGCGAGCTAGCCACACATCAATTAAATATTGAATTGAAAAAATACTCATATGTGTATACAATTTTGAGCACATTATTGCTGAGATTTAAAAATGTTATTTGTGTTTTCCGTACCGCTTTGTGCTCCTCAAATATTCTTACAGATTCTTCAATATCATTTGCAGGAGAGATCGGCTGAAGGTCTTGATCTATCATCAAGTAAGCATTTTCGAACAATGACTCGCGTGCTTCTTCACTTGCTGCAATAAATAAGCATGATTTTATCAGCCACGAGCGTCTGGCGGACACAACTTAAGTAATATATATTGATTCCCCGTAATATATAGTTCAAGTCAAGACTTTGAAAAATGTTTCCTTTTAGCAAGACAGAGATGGACTATTTGTAACAAATATCTTGCCAACAGTATACACTGCGAAAATGCAAGTTGTGTTATTGATATTTACCAAGTTGTAACTGGTCCCGCAGAAGGAGCCAGCGGCATTGCAAAGCCCTGTAGATGAGATCTTGTTTTTCATTATGAACACTAAGTGCCTGCTGGCTAGCCTCTAAAACACCACCAATTTCTGGTTTTCGATCCGACATTAATTTATCAGACTCAAGCTCATCACAGTAATCACTGTTGCAACTATCAGATCGCAACTCATCAAAACTACTCTCCCGACTACTGGTAGCACTATTGCTACTACTTGAACAAGCTAGTCCGCTACTTCCTGCCTCCTCTGAGAAGACACTTTCACGACTTAAACTGCTTCGATCATCACTTTCGGAACCCATTCCTCTCGTGGTTTTGTGCGGACACGATGAGAAGGTACAAATCATTATGGTCACTTGGTACAGTTTCCCAAATTATGCCTATTATGTAGAGTACTTGCACGCACCCAAATTGAATTTACTTCATATATGTTATTCCTCCCCAATATATTCCAATTTCTTAACAGCTATGAGGTATGACCTTGGCACATCCCGAAGCACAGTGATTATTATTCACATCATATTAAAACAGGAAACTCAATTTTTGCTTATCACGTCATTAAAGCACAGGTAAAAATGAATGTTGCATCTACTGAGGGAGTAAAAGAATGGCAGAAGCCAGGATTATTCAGTTGATTGAAGATTTGAAGATTATCATTGTACAGTACTGATAATGATTCAGTCACCGTGTCTCACAACCGATTTTGTACTGGGAGAGGGCAAACAGGCTATATGTTCTCCCTTCACTTGCAATGCCAAGTTAAGTCAATGCCACTTTCTCAGCTCACTAAATCTTCTCGCCCAACTTTTGAGACGCGAAAATGTATGAGGATGTGCGATGGCAATACGTATATGCTGCTGAGGAAGACACCAAAAATCTTCTCTACCAGAGTGAACCGTACTCGCGAAACATGTGTAAAGAAATGAAGACTTCTTCTTTCTGGCTGTTTAATATTTAAAAAAGCTATTGCCACTGGTAAAAAGTATATAACAGGAAAAAACAGCTAATCTCTTGTCGACAGCCGCAACATTGACACTACAAGAAACATTTTTCCACCGTAGGTATTCCACTGTACTCTAAGACGGCTCGGCAGCAACTAAGAGTCTTTTTCTCCGATTGTAAATGAGTTAGACATGAAATCCGACTCCGGAACTAGTACAACATATCGACTACTAACCGAATCAGTTTAAGTTTGAAAAAAGTATATAGGTCTAACTCTTGTACATATCCAATAATAAAAAATACGTGGTGGTAATGACTACAAAATATATATATAATATATACGTTTAGCGTTTTCTTGTCCCCACCACGTCAACTTCACATTTTTGGCACTGTCGAATGAAGTAGTAAAACTTCTGCGTAGATATAACCCTTTAAAGTAGGAGGTATTACGAGAGAAATGAGTGTAAGTGCACATAATAACATTACAAGTAGAATGCAAGCGAAAACGGAAATGAATAATGGGTTTGAGTGTGTTCTACTCGAAGATGTAAATGAATTTTAAAAGCTCAAACCAGATCTATATTCAATCCCATAATATTCCCAACTATTGTAATAATGATCCATTTCCTATAGTCCTCTATTGTTAAACATTTTAAGCGTGAAGAAGGAGAAAATTAGGTAGTGATCTTAAATTAAGCCATCATTCATGTCATTCCCGAGGTACAAAAACAGTAAAGTCAACAAGTTGGAAAGTTTTCGGGCAAACAACACAAAACTTTCCAACAGTACAACTGTTCCTTTCAGTTTAAAAATACATGAGGAATGAGTATGAGCATAAGTGGTGCACGTATGGAATTAGGTTTTAAATGCATTAGCTCTTCACATTTTTGGAGGCAAGCAAAGGCACAAGAAAGTCATCATAAACGCCATAAATTTTCTTTGCCCATAAATCTAGTCGAATCTCTCACTTTGCTATTTCGAACAAAGAAAATTTCTTTTACGGGATTTTTAACAGAGAGACAAAAGTCACAAAGTCACGAATATTCACAAAGTGAGAACTACAAGGCGATATTTTGTTTAATGGAATTCGCAGAGAAGTGAGTCTTTCAAAGTGAATTAAGTGAAAATTCGCCATGCTATGTCCTAGAGGAAAACTAGGAGAAAAATAATGATAGAGAAATATAACGGTAGACAAATCCATGATTAAAGGTTTAGAATAACGTACATAATATAAACAGTGCTCTAGGTATGTCAGCAAAAGTCAGTATGAGTGACAATGAGTGCATTAACTGAATGGATTTGTTTGCTGTCTATGGAAGGAAACTACAGGCTTGCAAATACAGAGTATGTAAATGACTAGATTGGAATACTCCATATACATCTACGCCAGGATTCCGCCGCATCGAAGAAAAGATTTCAGAATGAGTCATCCAATTATCTCTGAAGTTAAAGATACGGACGAATACAAACGTACAAAATACTTTTCACTGCCATGTGCAAATCCCTATGCTATAGATGTTTTAGTTTATGTTTATACTGCATTTTGTACGTGTATGTGCACTCACTCCTATTCCAAACTGAGGATATTCGTTGCCAACAATATTCAATCCTAGGATTTTTAAGCATATAAATATGTTATACTCTTTATACTAATCCTAGCTCATGTAATGAATTTGCAATTCTTCGCTTGCCTCATCCTTTTAACTACTTTGTGCTACAATCAATAATCAATAATATTATCTCCTGCTACATAACGAAATCTCATATGTGCATGATGATTGTCACAAAAATTGCCTACCGCCGCCTCAGTTTCGTATTAGACAACTCTAGAAAAGAAAAAGTACTAATTAATTGCACAGATTTTACAATATATGTAGGCTGAAAGTTTACAAAATCGACTTATCCCTATTGATTTCTTGCGTGTCACTTGGACTTGAAAATCAGACAGAGCATGAACAATCGGCATTCTACGCATTAAATTATAACTGGGAAAAAATGTTCAGTATTAGAGTTTAGGGCGTGTGAGACCCCACGAAGCCTGCATACTAGCAAAATTAGCCGAGGTTGAAGTTGTCAGCTTCAACCAAGCCCGTGTGAATGCTACCAGTGCAAGGAGTGAGCAAGACTCAACTCAGGTATTCCCCGACCCATTTTTGCACTCTGTTAGCACATAGAATACAGAGAAAGTGCAAAGAAAAGCTAAGTTCATTCGAAGTTCGCAACATGTAAATAACGTCGTACGACGAGGATGAGTCATCCGCACAGCATCTATATAAACTATTACTGTGCGTTTGGTTGTATCAGAACTTTGGAGCCATATTCATTTCCCAAACAGGACTACGAGAAGAGTTTATGTTAGATTAGGATTAGACATTGCATGTTTTCCGGATATAGGAGTAGTACGAATAGAGTAAGCGAAGGTGAATGTACAAATGTCTACAAAAAGCACTGCCTATAAGTTTGTGTTCGAAAATCCATCCAGAATTGCTTCACTAGGAAGGAACAATGCACCTATTTATATCGCCTCATCATCATATCGTAACGGATGATGACGGTGCGGTGCACTGAAAACTACATGCTGAATGCTTTCCGTAAATATCATACATGACTGTAACTGCTGTGCATTGAGCTGTTTCCTTTCAACTAATTTATACGTTATGTTTGTGTACTCATCTGTCAGCGTCGTACTTTTTTAAAACCTGCAAACTGAGTTTGTTTTTGTAGTGATTTTCTAAATCCATCTGACAAAAACATGATCTGGAGAGCAACGAAACGATAGAAAATTCTAACCGACCGACATGTAAAGTCAATTTCGAACTCTAACCCATTTCCTAAATTTTATTGAAACATGTCGGCGAACAACCGGCTTTCATGTTTTGTTTGTCAATGCAATATATATCTATACCATCATCCTAGTTTATAACGGGTTATATAATTGGATTAGAAAGAATTATTCTCCTCTAATTCGTTTAACTCTATGAAAGCGATACGAGGCATGATGCTACAAAACCAAATCTACAACAATTCGGGTCGTACGATTCAATATTCAGTGCAAATTAAACTAATCCAATCAATATCATCCTTGCTACGTGTTACGTACACCTACTTTACGCAATACGATAATGCGTTTGACTGCGTGACATTTAATTTACGTACGCGTAAGAAAATCATTCTCCTTCATCTCTGTTGATGCTGTCCTTTACACTGCGCACTGCCCAGTTTTGCTTCTACTTTTGTTTACTGTTTTGCAGTTGGAGATTTATTCAGAGAAACGATTGATTTCTCAAAGTACGAAAAGGTTTTGATAGGTTTTATTATTATGATTTCATGAGTATACAATCTACATTGATGAATGAGATGTTGATGAGACACGCGTTCTCGGAAACGAAATCAATATAAGTAAATGGGATTCTGCAAATATCTTGATTGCTCGATGTAACCAAATTATAGTTTGAATGCAAATTCAATCACATAAGAAATACCATAAATGTATGCTTTCTACAGACGAGTGTGTGTAAGTAAACATCTGCTAAGCCGCTTGCAATGCAATCAAAGATGCAGTTTTCGCTTTAGTTTAATAAATATTAAGATTAACAGAATGACAAATGCAGTTTCTGTGACTCATTCTGTCCCCTACATTACATTTCTACACTGAACGACTAAGAGTCATTTCACGTTTCTTAGAAAATTCTACCTCTCCAACTACATTTCTACATTCATCATCTCCTTGCATTATTGCACTGCAAATCCACGAAACCACAAGTTTTTCAACAAAATGCTTGTAAGAACTGAAAGACAAATGTTAAGTTCCATGTCACATTAAACTTATACAGGTCTTTGGAGGATGTGAAATCTGCTGAATTTAGAACAGTTCATGCAGGATTTTCGAGTGTTATGTTGCCTGCTTGCTACACCATATTATCCTGTAAATGAGCATAAGGTAAAAAGGGGAAGTTGTTGTACTAGATGACTCATCCGACTAACAAAACGTCTGCTTTTGATTTCAGATAGGTCGGTTGGCTCGTTGTAGGAACGTGCATTACGTGCTTTACCCCCTACGGTACGTAATAATAGTAAATATTTCCAATAGCAGATGCC
>JAANSN010003508.1:0-11731 GCA_036850665.1 Dicranocentrus wangi | reverse complement strand
AAATCCCTGAATCCCTGAATCCCTTGGAGCAAGCTGGAACAGGGATTTTAGGCTGATCCCTGCTAAATTTTCAGGGATTTTCATTGCTGATCCCTGTTTCCCTTTTTTTCAGGGATTTGTTATCCCTGTTTTCCACGTTTTTCAGGGAGTTTTTATCCCTGTTTTCCGTTTTTTCAATGATTTTATATTGAGTAACCAAAATTTGACCGTAACCCTGGAACATCGTTCTAGAGCGCTCTGGAACGCTCTGGAGCGTTCCAAGGGACAAAAAAATTCAGGGATTTTTCAAATCCCTGCTGACCTTTTTGCAGAATTCGTTCCAGGGACAAAAACCATTTTTTGCACCCCCGGGTGAAGACTGTGAAGAGGATGATAAAAGTGACTGAAATATAGAAATGATGATCAACAATACTTGCGAGAAGACTGCCGACAGAGGGAAACTGTTACTTTTAATCATTTAACATAATAGCTACAATAATTGTTACAAATTGTCATGCAGTCAAATTGTATATTATACAACCCAGTTAAAAAGTTGGACCTTTATGATAAAATAAGCCATGTCGAACAAATAAGTCAAACGTTAGTCGGACTGTATTGTAGCATGGCTTAACAAACTTTTTAAATTACCTTTGACGGAACAGCTGCTGAAATACTACTCACAAACCAAGGTTTCACCTCTGCCCAACCAATTGTGTAATTCCTTTGAATAAACTAATCCAAACTCCCTACAAACTGCCAATTACAAAAAGGAAAACTTATTATTAGTAGTGTAGAGATATGATTGTTTAACACTAATTTATCACCACGAATAAGCAGTCCTGACTGGACCAGGAATAACGTGCAATGTTTGTCTTGAACAGTTTCTTTGCGCTGTACCAAAAATACCCCAACTCTGCTGTGGTCGTGCGTGACACATGTGTATAAACCTTTGTGTACTGACGAATTTTGTGTGCAATTTCTTGCAATTGCAATTATTTGCAAAGTGACACGAATATCTTATCGGACGTTGCCAGAGAAATTGATGGGCCACGCCACTACTCATCGTCAGTTTCTGAATTAAGCTGTAAATGGGCGGACCCTTCTTGGATGTTGTGGTGCATCTGATAAGTATAATCCTATGTCCCTTAATGTTGCCTCAAGCAAAACATTCCTTATTGCAATGTGCTCTTTCGGCTTACCAGCATCATTTACAAGAGTAACCATGGTTCGACATGACAGAGTCAGAGCTTTCCTAATTTCAAGTAGAAATACCAGCAAGCCAATCCCCAACCCAGACAACAAAACGTAAAAAACGACAATTGTGTTATCACTCAAGGACAGCTTTTGAGGTGGGTCAACCGCAGATGATGCCGCACTAACCGTGTCGTTCCAGGTGCTCACCCTAACAAACCAATTATCCCAGACTTCTACCAGCCCAGAGTGAAACAGGGAGCGCAACCTGCTCATAAATATTCTCGTCGGGAATGGTACATTTCGGAACTGGAAATTCTGGAATGTGGTTCCGAACCCTTGCTTGCTTACAGAAATGTCGCCCTTGTGAACGCCCATTTTCAGCAAGGCGTGGTATAAATGTACAACTTTATGATGAACGTTGGCATACGCATTTCGGTTCCCTCTAGAAATAGCATTTAATTGATAGCCTACGTCGGTCATCTTCCTACGCTCTTCTATTGTTCGAGGTCGATATACAGACTGTATGAGTTTTGTTGAAAAGGATTCATTAAATGTCATGTAGTTGTCCACTTTCAAGAAACCGTCAAACTCCGTTACGATCCATTCCAATGGCAGCCCGTCGGACTCGGCACTTTGAAACGTTTCCCAATCTGCGACACTTTCAACCTCTTGTTTGCTGACAGAAATGTCGCCCTTGCGTACACCCATTCCAAGCAAGGCGTGGTATAACTGCACAACCTTGTGGTGTACATTGGCATACGCATTCCGGTTTCCCTGTGAAATTTGATTCAAGTAATAGCCCACGTCCGACATCCGCCCACGCTCTTCCATTCCCCCAGGTCGATATATCGACTGGAGGAGTCTTGTTGAAAAGGATTTATTAAATGTCATGTAGTTGTCCACCTTCAGGAAGCCATCCAGCTCAGTGACAATGGACTCCAACGGAAGAGCATTCGACGACGACTTGAGACTTGCTTCCCAATCTGCGAAACCCTCTGCCAAGTTCCTTACGTGCGTGACATTTGAGCCTGCTACAGGGTCCGAAAAGACTGTGATTTTGTGATCAAGTAGATCTTGCCATGACTCCAGTCTTGCTTTCGGTAAAGGTGCCGTCAGCTCCTGGATAGTTCTCCCTTCGTACAGCTCCTTCAGGAGAAGCATTACGAGTATCCACCCACCGCAAACAAGCTTGCATTTGTGAATCACGTTGATTCCTTGAGCGAGCAATAGCGTCATCATCATGCTGAGATTGCCGAATGTGTCCCCCGGGCTGATTGGTCCTCTCGAAGCCGCTTTTATAGCAGCAACGTGGACGATAATTCCGCTCGCAGCTCCGAACAGAATTAGTGCTATCCACGTGCTCGAATCGTAAGCAGCAAAAAGGCCAAGCGTCGTCAACTTGCGGATTTCATGAGTGTCAAAAGTTGAGATGAAGTGCATTGAGTTTCGTGGATTCGGGATAAACACGTAGCTAGTCGCTACAATAGTGTCCCCAAGCTGGACGGTCGGCGTCAAATAGCTCCGTCTGCTCAACGTATCCCGCCCGTGTATGGTGCGGTAATCCCGAGCAAAGGATGAGTTTGGAGAGAGGGAATCCAGTAATATGAGTTGCGGAGAGAAGTTGCCACCGTGCAAGTGTTGCGTCAGGTAGGGTGCCCTATTATAATATGTGATGGTATCAGTTGCCATCATCATGGGGAGGAGGTCCAACACTGACCAAGTGGTTCCTCCAACATGTCGAAATCGATACTGTTGAAGGTCTTCCGGGGTGACAGTATTTGGGTCGTATAAGTACTTTCTAAACACGGGCAAGGTGCACTGACAGGCTGCCGACTCAGGGCAAGCAACCCTCGAGCAGTGCGCCAGATGAGAGTCGACCAAGGCGTCAAACTCAAAATGTGGAAATACGTAGGTGCGTCCTACGTCATGCCACCCATTTTCCTCGGAAGGAGAGTTCAAAACAAAAAGTAGTTTGGTTGGGGTTGTGTACGAGCCAGTTTTTTGGGGTGGATCATCCTCGTCAAACCTTACGTAAGGGGGTTGTCGCCATGCCATTTCAAGGCTAAGAATGAAATCCCAAAATAATCCGAAATTATTCCAAGACTCCTTTGTTATCACTTTTGGCGTGTCGAAGGAGTCGAGAAGGGAGGGCTGTACAATTTGAATTTGAAACTGATCCACACGCGGAGCACTGATGATTGAAGAAGGAGGGCCGCCGCTCTCCCCAAATGAAAAATCGTGGTATGGCGTAAACAGCCATTCTGGGAAATTTTGCTTATGCCGATCGGATCTCCAGAGGAGGGCCCACTCTTGACAGCACAACTTTGGGGGTATGAAAACTTGCACAGAGCAAACCTGACGGGGTGGCGGCCTCTTTGGAAAGCGAACGTTGTCATTCTGTTGCGAACTTTTCAAGTACAAGCTGCCATGGTGAGTTGCTGAGCGACAGAGGATTGGGCGGTCGCTGTAGGACGAGTAGTTGGTGTTGTAGGTATATATGGGCACCGTGAGAACGATAGGGAATCCAATTGGCGCAACTTGGAAATGGAGGTTTGGGTCGGGTCGGACTACCAAATGGGATTCCACATAGGGTTCCGGTTCGCGAAACTGCGGAGAGACAATCGTTTTGCAACACGTTTATGATTGAGTAGAGTCTTTGCAAAGTCACAAAGAATAATAAATCTTACAATCTTACCTTTCCACGTTGCTTCCGTCCGATCGCAAATGCGATCAGTTGAACAGTACACCCTTCAAATATCTTGAGAGGTTTTCCAAGTTCCAAGATATTATCCGGGTGCGATATTATTTCAGCAGCTACTCCACCTGCAGCAGTTGTGATTGGCAGCAGAATGTGGCACGCGTAAATGAAAACGCTAAGCTCTGCTAGGCCACCCATATTATTTGCGGAAGTTTTTAAAAATAAAAACGATTTTCAAATAATGGCCTGTTGTACCATTAATTTATCCCGGTTTTTGCTAAAATTTTCAATGTTTCGGTAAAGAATTCAACAAAGCAGCAGCCGCCGGTGAGGTTAAACTGAATTGTATTATTCCTATTTGTAAGGTAAAAGGATTGATTATATTTGCGGATTTTTAAAAAATAAAATTATTTTCATATAATGGCCTGCTGTACCATTAATTTATCCCGGTTTTTGCTAAAATTTTCAATGTTTCGGTAAAGAATTCAGCAAAGGAGCAGCCGCCGGGAAGCGTAAACTTAATAGTATTCCAAATTTGTAAGGTTAAAGGATTGATAATTACTAGAGTGGAATTAGTTGATGTACATGCAAAAGGTGAGCGTGCAGTTGTAACAATCTGAAGGCTTTGGTGCTTTTGGAATCAATATTTTAACGGGGATACAAATTCGAATAAAGAAAGAATATATTGGCCTTGAAGAGAAAACCATGCATGGTTGGGTTACGTTACCACTCCCGTGCCTTTTGTAAGTTCTAAAAAGCTGACGTGTTTCTTTACTTCGACATAATTCGGCTAGATAGAAAAGGAGCATTTTACAGGTTTAGACACCACCCGGCGCCATTAATTCCAACATTCAATTTGACAAGGGCTACTTACTTACTTAATCTTTTGGTCTGACCATGAAATTATTAATTGCCAGTGAAACACAGTGTTTTTGTCAAACTGTTGGCCCCTTTATTCTTTTGAAGTGCCAAATAACTAGGCAATATGACGACGACGGCAAACAAACGACGAAATTGGCCAAGCAACGAATTTTTGAAAGGTTGTGGAACATGATCAGAATGCACAATCATTCGTTAGAAAAAAGTGGACGGATATATTTCACATCCCAATCCCATCATCATAATCATCCAAAAAAACACTACAAAAGACCTGGGCGGATTCATACCAGAGCAAGAGCAGCACTAATTAGTTTAGACAGGAAAACTTGGCTCGCTTCAATATTTCTGTTAAAGATTGGTTGTCTGTCATACTATTTGATTGATGATGGTGGTGATTTGCTAGGTGCTAATTTTCGAAAAAGTATATAGCCTCGACAATAATAGTTTTGCAGAACTTTTTCTTCCTAATATTCCTCTGGAGCCAGGTCCACTGTCATATATTTTGCAACGCACAGCTTTGTTTCTGAGCCCGTGGGCACACCTTACTCTTGCAACTTACAGTCGAGCTAAAAAAATAATTACAGTGCGAGTATGACAAGCTTATAAAATGAGTTTTTGGGAGAAAGCAGAATACTTATTACTGTTATATAATATAATTATATGATTCAATGTGTTTCATTATTCACTTTTTATAAAAAAAATCCAATTTATAAAAAAATCGTGAAGTATTTATTTATCCTAAACTACTCCTCCAATAGGCTGCCAACTTTATTCCACAAGTGGACACAAGCGAAGACGGGAGTAGAATAAGTGTGATTGTAAGCAAGAGTCCAGTCCAGAGGACAAAGATAATTTTTTAACTCACCCATCATCGCTCCACCATACAGCGTGTTTGGGTGTACAACATATTTTGGAAAATATGTTGTTTTGAATGACTAAATAAATTAGTAGACGAATGAACCTTGAGCTGGCGAAGGTGACTATGCATGACGTAATCTTATTGAGTTCATTAAAAACCATTTTGCTGATCTGATGCTGTATTTCTGTGGAATATAATAATTGAGAGGAATAAACTAATAATAAATTGCGAATCTCCTCTACTCTCGTTGTCACTTCACTGGAGAAAAAGGTAAGACAAAAAAGCAGAGATTACTATAAATTGAGACGCAGCTTGGGATTTTGCTGGTCCGCATTGAAAATAATATTAGGTGGAGCAGGGGAGACTCACAATCAGACCAAACCAGCAAATACACAATATGCATTTGACGCATGAATCATTCTTACTTTACTTTTTCCTGTCGTTAAACTGGCGTAAAATATTATGTATTTCTATATAATTCACAATAATGTCATTGAAATATTTACTCGACACAATGATAGACTTTTTGCGTTCCTTCAATCCAGCCCCACTGAGTCACCATCATCGCGACCGTATTGACATTGATTGAGAAACGAGAACCTATTCCCTTCTACAAATTAGGCAATGGAGGAGGGGCCCTTGTTGATTGGTGCGGCGGTGCAGCTGACAAGTATAATCCTATGTCCCTTAATGTTGCCTCAAGCAAAACATTCCTAATTGCAATGTGCTCTTTCGACCTGCCAGCATCATTTACAAGAGTAACCATGGTTCGACAGGACAGAGTCAGAGCTTTCCTAATTTCAAGTAGAAATACCAACCCTCCAACCCCAAAACCCGACCCCAAAACGTAAAACACGACAATGATGTTATCACGCATGGACAGCTTTTGGGGTGGGACAACAGCAGATGCGCCACTAACGGTGTCGCTCCACGTGCTCACCCTAACAAACCAATCATTCCACAATTCTGCCAACCCCGATTGAAAGAAGAGCGATAGCAACCTGCTCATGAATACTCTCGTCGGGAGTGGCACATTTCGAAACTGGAAATTCTGGAATGTTGTTCCAAAGGCTTGCTTGCTCACAGAAATGTCGCCCTTGCGTTTGCCCATTTGTAGCAAAGCATGGTATAAATGCACAACTTTGTGGTTTACGTTGGCATACGCATTCCGGCCCCCTCGGGAAATAGCATTTAATTGATAGTCCACGTGGGACATCCTCCTATGCTCTTCTATTCCCCCAGGTCGATATACAGAGCGCAGGAGTTTTGTTGAAAGGGATTTATTAAATGTCATGTAGTTGTCCACCTTCAGGAATCCATCCAACTCCGTTACAATCGACACCAATGGCAGACCGTCCAACTTGATACTTTCAAAGGGTTCCCAATCTCCGACAGCTTTTGTCAAGTGCCCCACGAGCGTGGCCTTGGAACCTTGAGCAGGTTCCGAATAGATTGTGATGTCGTGATCAAGTAGATCTTGCCAGGTTTCCAGTCTTGCTTTCGGCAGGGGTGCTGTCAACTCCTGGATAGTTCTCCCTTCGTACAGCTCCTTAAGGAGGATCATTACGAGGATCCACGCACCGCAAACAAGCCTGCATTTATGAATCACGCTGGTTCCTTGGGTAAGCAGAAGTGGCATAATAATGGTGAGATTTCCAAATATGTCTCCAAGACCGAGGGGTCCTGCCACAACCTTTGTAACAAAACCATGAACAATTATTCCGCTTACAGCTCCGAGCAGAGTTAGCGCTATCCATGTGGCCAAATCGTAAGCCGCAAAGAGCCCAAGGGCCAATTTGCGGATTGCATTGGTGTCAAAAGTTGAAATGAAATGCATCGAGTTTCGTGGATTCCGAATGAATACGTAGCTAGTAGCGGCAAGTTTGTCCCCAAGCTCGACCGTCGGTGTCAAGTAACTCCGTCGACCCAAATTTGACATTCCCGGAGTAAGGATTTCCACCGTAATGTAATTCGGAACAAAGGATGAGTTTGGAAAGAGGGAATCCAGAAGTACAAGTTGCGGAGAAAAGCTGCTGCTCCCGTCCAAATGTTGCCTCAGGTAGGGTGCCCCATTGTATGTAACTGAAGTTGCCATGGTTTTGTCCAACACTGACCAAGTGGCTCCAACATGTCGAAATTTATAATGTTGAAGGTGCTCCAGGGTGACAGCGTTTGGGTCAAACAAGTATTTTCTAAACACTGGCAACTTACACTGGCAGTCGAACTCAATACGGCAAGCCACACGCGAGCAATGCGCCAGATGAGAGTCGACCAATGCGTCAAACTCAAAATGTGGAAATACGAAGGTGCGTCCTACTTCATACGGCCCATTTTCCTCGGAGGAAGGCGAGTTCAAAACAAAAATTAATTTGGTAGGGGTTGTGTATGAACAAGTTTTTTGGGATGGATCCCAATCAAACTTTGTGTGCGGTTGCTTTCGCCATGCTATGTCAATGGCTAGGATGAAATCCCAAAATAAGATGAAAGTGTACCCGCCTCGCTTTCTAATAACTTTGGCAGTGTCAAGTGATTCGAGGAGGGCACGTTGGACAACTTGAACTTGAAACTGATCCACCCGTGGAGCACTCACAGAGCCGGCCGCCCCACCCGAGAACTCGTGATATGGAGTAAAAAGCCACCTTGGGAATTCGGGTTTACGGGTAAGATGGCTGGGTCGAAAATGGTCAATCTCGAGAGCCCACTCTTGTGTGCATAATTTTGGGGGTATGAATACTTGAACAGAGCAAACCTGACGGGGTGGCGGCGCCTCTGGAAAACGAACCATGTCATTCTGTGGCGAACTCTTTAAATAAAAGTTGGCCTTCAGACTCTTCGATCCACAGCGGATTGCACCTGATCCATAATTGTATGTAGGCGCCGTCAGAACGACAGGGAATCCAATTGGCGCAACTTCAAAGTTGAGACTAGGACCGGGTGCGACTACCAACGGTCCCCTAATCCAGTAGTCGAGCTGCGGAAGGACAATGATTTTGCAACAAGTTAATTTACAATGGGATTTTGTCTTTTACAAATTTGGATTAGTTCTTCTTACCTTTTCGGTTTTCTCCTCTGTGATCGTAAACACGATTAGTTGAACAGTACAGCCTTCAAATACCTTGAGGGGTTTTCCAAGTTCCAAGATATTGTCTGGTTGAAATATTTCAACAGCTCCATCCGCAGGGGCGAGTGATAGCAAAACGTGGCACGAGTAAATAAAAATTGTAAACTCTGCCAAACCCAACATTGCTTACAGAAATTTTCTTAAATACTTGATAGCTAGCTTAACTGGGTGCGTTGAAAGTTTAAAATTCGTATTTGCACTGTTTCCTTGATTTTATGAAAGAACTGATTTTGCTCAGTTGTCTTATTCGTGTTTGAATATTTTTTGATTCGCCTCGTCTTGCTTCTGTATAAAATATAATATGGACTTGCTCGTGTCTTGGCCACTTTGGATCGGATGAAAATCAATGCTGATCTTACTGATGCTAGATAGAACTGACAAAGGATTTATAGCAATTATGCAATCGACTGTGTTTTAAAACGTTTTTAAAAACAATCACTGTGGTTAAAGAATTCAACTAAGACTGTGTACTACGGGATGGCCAGTGGAGTAAAATGTGTGTTGTACTTGCTAGAAAAGAATTTATCACACTGTGAAGGTTTTGGTGCCCTTGAAATTCTAAATGCGAGGTTAAATTCGAGTTGGGGTAAAATAACCGTGGTTGGTTTATGGGTTACCCCTCCTGTGCTTTTAAAAAGACAAAAGCTGACATGTTTGCCCCTTGATCTAGCAACGTCAGAACACGAGCATATGTATTATATCATTCTTTACGTGTTGTGGAATCCGACGCCCAACAATCCATCACGTTTGACAACGACTAATTACATTTTGACCACGGCCATTCCATTATCAATTGATACTGACAAGAAAGTGTCTTAAACATTTAGTCCCTTGTCTCGTTTGAATTGATCAAATAAGGAGTATTGGTAGGAGGGACATGGTCGGAGCACAGCACCACACTCTAGAAAAAATTGGACATACATATTTCACATCCCGTCAAAATTCACACAATACAAAAGACCTTAGCACATTCCCATGAGAGTTCCAATCATAATAAGTTCAGACAGAAGAAAATTAGGTGGTTCCCTCAATTTTGAAAGGTTGATTGTCATATTTCACTGATTATGGTTTGCCATCTGGATTTGCTATGTATTGAAGATATGCCCTCTTTTGCGTAATTTTTACCTTCTAAATCATTCCTCTGGTAGCAGGAAATTGTAATATCCCGCAACGCATAGCTTTTTAGCTCTGAAATTTATTACTAATTCTTGATTACTAATTGGGAATGGGTTAAATAATTACAATGCGGGGATGACTAGGACAATACGAGTTTTTGGGAGAAGTTACTCCCATTCCCATTATTCATTATCTTTTAGTATTGTTTGTTCAACCCTGTATTGAAAACATTATTTCTTTTTTGTCTATTATAATATTATTGCTCAGTTTCAGTTAAACATTTAATAACCAAAGTACATGACATGACAGAAGGAAAAAAAAAGTATTCAGCATTTTTGTACGTCGTATCCATTGAGCTCTTTTTATACAACTCATTATCGTGATCAGAATGTAATAAAAAATGCAATTTATTGTCCTTATATGCCTGCTGTAAGAATGTTTCCGGAGGGCTGCTTTCATCTGGGATCTTTCAGTATGTAAAATATACCTGACTGGGGTCGGGAAAAAGTGGTTATCCCCAGTATAAATAAATATAAATATCTACGATAGCTCAGGTTTTTAGAATGCCAAATGTCCGTAACTGCCAACTAATTGTTTGTACCACAATGACTTCGTTATCCGTAACGTATCCCCTCGGACATAGACAACTTAGCCCCAAATCAACTAATAACATCAAGTAGAGTTTATTATTGGCGACCACAATTTATTAACTGGCACAAATTAAATTAATTGACAATTTAAATGGCAACAAAACAACAATTATAGCTCTAAGGAGCTTAAAGGATCCAGTTTCTCTTAAGGAGAACAGTCTACACAAAAATACAACCTTTTTCTTTTACTTCAACTTGAGAACTGCAAACTACAACTGAGTGTGCATGCCTGTTGACTGCAAGAACCAAGAACAGGAATGAACATGCACACCTAACTATAAAACGTTTTATACATAACGAAAACGAAATGAAATAATATACAAAACGGCACCAAGTGCCAACCAATAAATACACATCTTTGTTCACTTCGCGTCGTTACACAGTAGATTTGTGTTCCTGACGTCTAGTTTAGTTTGAGCATAGCGAAATGTGTATCAAGTGTTTGAACTTCACATAGGAACTGTTTCAAAAATTCTACTTTTCAAAATATGTCCGCTAATCATGGGATATTTAAATAACGTATAAAATTGTCGCTGTAAACAGTATGTGCATCACCCTAATTGTACGTAAATCCAGATCTAGTAATTAACGGATTGATTTTGAAATTGCAGATTTTGGTTTAAAATGTCCCTTAATAGTAGAACTTGGAGGAGAGGTGGTGGGTGGGAGCATACTGAGTTCTGCGGCGGATCCATCCACTCCAGTCCTGTTGAATTCTACTAGCTCCCTCTGGGGCAAATCGGCATGAGTAGAAGGTTCGACTGACCTCGTTTCGGTATTATTTACGGGTGGATTTGGAGTGGAATAAGGAGCGGAAGAGCGCGCTTGCACCCGTCCGGATTGACGACTGATTTCGAATGGATTCCTGAACAAGTCGAGTGGTGTCTTGAAGAGCCTTCTCTATCGCTTTCAGCTGAATGAGCTTTGCCACCCAAACCCCTTGTGATGCTTGTAACAAAGGCCCACCATTCTCCTCGTATGCACTTGCGGAATTTGTAGTGGGGATATTTGCTGGAGAAAAAATAATTAAAAATACATTTTTCATTACTTATTTCGTTTAAGTCTAACCCAGATTTTTCTCGTTCCTCTCCTCCTTACTCTTATCCTTTCTCGTGATTATCTTTCGAACGTACTCCTCCTCCATTTCCCTCATTTTCTCCTCCCGCTTGTCTAGCTCCGCCTGGAAGGTTGCGGCCAAGTTGTCAAGGAAGGTGTTGTTCACTCCAGCAGCTCCA
>JAANSN010003507.1:0-18346 GCA_036850665.1 Dicranocentrus wangi | reverse complement strand
TAATTGGAACTGTAGCAGGGAGGGGTTGAGGTAGGTAGATTTTATTTTGAGATAAGTAAGTTCAACAAAGGTATATACGAACTTACAATGTTTCTACACAATTATTGATATCCTTAAACAGATATTGACGTGGCTCAAGCAATTTTGCGGTATTTGTAGGAAATATAAGGATTTCATTTATGAGCAGTAATTATGAAAACACAAAGGTATATATTTTTAATGGATATCCAATGTGGATAATCCATCCACCGAGGGTAAAAAGCAAAATGCTTTCAACAAAGTTTCCTGATGATGATGGTCAACGAAGATAGTGACCGTGACCAAGTCCAAATTCAGATGATCAAAGTTTTTAATAAAAACCTTGAACCTCATCGCTATATGTTATATGCAGATCAATTTTCAATCAGCATCTCACTGGGTGGTGCATTACAAGTCTTTCTCTCTCTCTCTAATGAATACCTACGTAAGAAGAGATGCTTACATTACAGATACGAACGAACTCAAGTCAACTCACTATGTATGTCATGCTCTCATGCTTAAGGCCGAAAAGAACGTTGTGAATGTTATTAAGATTCCAATTAAGATGAACATATATGAATTTGTTTCTACTAACTGTCATGTCAGCAATGATGATCAGGTGAGTGTTGACAGAAAAGGACGAAGGATACGCCTCATTCTTATTTCAAGCAGGTTAATCCTTATCGCCTATAGTGGATCCTACGCGCTAAGATAATGCGTCTCACGTGAATATCTCGAATCTCGATTATTAGCAGTGCAGTGCTATGATTTCATAAGGAAAAATTTGGACTTTGTATGCTCCAGTAAATATCGTACCTAACAAAAGAGATACATAGGTACATACATACCGAATTGTATCGGTTACCTGTACAGTAGTATAATCAAAAAAGTCTTTTTAGTCTTCTTGGTAATGAATGAGGATACGTACGTTCGTACGTTACGCACATGCATAGGATGATGTTTGCTTGCTTTAGTGTCCACGTAGTTTGAGATCAATGGTCTCGTTATGGGCAAGTAACAGGAAGTGATTTGCTGACATGAAATCTTTCTAGGTATCATTACTTCTATGAGACAAGGGACAGGTTCAGATTTTCAGATCATATTGGATAATACGTATATATAGATGTATCTGTATCAGTGTATCGTTCAATTAGGGATCGCTACGATTTTATGCAAACTGACTCAACTGACTGACAAGGTGTATTTGTTGGTGCGTTGTTGAGCTGATGAGAGCAATATTGGCAATAGCAAAACAAAAAAGCTTTGTTGTTTACATATACTTACTGACAACAGATAATCCATCCGTATTCGTATGTGTAGTGGTTTGATAGTTTGATACTTGATACATGTTTTTTGTTACTTTTGTTCTCCTTCAGGTTCATCTCCCACGTAATCAGCTATATGTGATGCGAATCAGCCCAAAAACTTTGCTAAACGAAATTTTACGTGAAGTTTGCCAAGAGAAGAATTTAGACATTGCCAAATACGAAATCCGTCATCCAGGTAAAAAAAAGCCATAACGTTTTCTAGGCTGGGTTAAGATTAAGATTATTGTTTTCTTGACATGGAATGAATTTTATATTCACATTAATTGCATTTTGGGTGTTTTGTATTGTAGTAAATCTAGACCAGAAGCTTCTCCCTTCAATGAGCGTTGGCGAAACCGGGTTACATGAGCTAACCGTGGTCTCAAAGAACTCAAAGATCAACAGTTCCGTCTCTACCGCAGATATCATAGCCTTGCAACAAAGTGATGAGAAGCAAAGTTTTAAGCATTCCAGATCAGTAAGTTTTGGAAAGAGTTTCCTTTTATAAAATAAAATAGTCACAATATCATGTGTAATGGTTCGTGATTGTGATTATGTACAATAGAGTGTTGGTGACAGCAGCGTGAGCAGTGAAAGCACGGGTAGCGGCAGAGGCACTTCCCCTTGTCGATCAGAAGATTCCCGTTCAATCTCACCACTTCCTCTCATCCGACCCAAAACTCTGATTCAGAGGCCAAGTAACGTATCAACGTGCTCCAGCTCTGGAAATAGTTCCGGGCTACATAGGTCAAATACTCTAGAGGATTCTATGTCTAACCAAGTTTCTCATCAGCAAGTTGTAATGCAAGCTCCACCACGAACAAAGAAGCGAGCAGCTCCGCAACCTCCGTCAACCCCAGGAGCAAAAGTCAACTCTTTAAACTGTTCAACAACTTCCAGCATTGTATCTCCTATTTCCGAAAAGAATGTATTGTGTAGTACTCCCATTGCTGCTACCAGTGTTACAAATAGCTCTAAAATGAGTGGAGTAGGCTCAGCGGAGAGACCCACACCGAGGAAAAAGGAAGCTCCCAGAGAACCGCCGAAACAACATGCACCTCTTTCCCACCATCAGTCGTTGCCGATAAATCATTCAAGGCATAATTCGGGAAATACCTCTGCCGACTTCCAGCAGGGCGTGTGTCCCATTCAACAGGATCGCACTGATTCGAGATCGCTGGAAAGGTAAAAGAGTAATTCCAAAGTATTGGTTATTTCCAGCAATATTTACTGTCAGAAAATATTTCTGGTGGTGACAACAAAAGATGGTCAACGCAATCATTACCAAAATATACACTTTTGAGTAGTTTTGTAGATAAAATGTAAAGCCACGGCTTACATGTTCCAAACATATATCTTATCATGGCCAACTACATTTTTACCCTTTATCAATTTAATGAAATGATAAAACCTTCGGATATGTTATGACTAATTTACATGTTTGATAATCATGTGATAAACACTGAAGATTGTGAAACAAAGCAGTTTGATTCATATCTCTCATACTCCGAGCAAAAGAGAGTAGAGTTGAGTAATGACAGGTACAATCCGTACAACGGAGTCAATTTATAGTTTTCCTCATTCTTTGGCCTTAAATACGGTCGGTCGTGTATTGATTACAACATAAACCCACATAACGCATTCCAATTTTTGTGTGTAGGTCAACGTCAGCTCATCCAGCTATCGCAAAGATGTCCAGTCGACATTCAATATCATCGAGTATGACAAATCTAACAAGTGTCTCCAGTACTTCATCCACATCCTTGGCTTCGTCTACTGGAGGCTCGTCAAAGAAGCGGAGAGCTCCTAAACCCCCTGTTCTGTCTGCAGTAAACCCGCCCTCGCAAATTGAAGAGGAAACGTCCACCACAGACGGTGAAGTGTCGTCTTTACGCGGTGATACAACCAATTCCAGCCCTCAAAAGCAGTTAGACCAAGTGCAAGTTGATGTTCATCAACATCACCACCCACACTCCAATGCAGAGTCATTGACAGTAGAAGCTGAAGAAGGAACTGAAGTGGATGTAGCGAAGGAAATTGAAGTATTAAGTGCAAGCCCAGTGTCGGCAGTGTCTAGTTTGAGCAGTCCCAGTAATTCTGCATCTGAATCAGCATCGTCATCCCCGATTCCACCTACAAATTCCAAAGAATTACCTAGTTCCGTCATGAGCGAGCGCTCTTTGAATACAAATGAAGGAAACGGAAGGCCGAGCCCTTCTTCTGTTCAGAAATACGACGAAATGGGAAGAAGTAGCGCCACTTATAGTAGATCTAGCAGTTCTCCTTCCTCTAGCAATAATAATGTCGTTGCTGCAGCTAGACCTCCTAGTCCTGACTCTGTATGTAGCCGTAACCGCATTCCCTCCTCTATTGCTGTTGATGATGCTCAGTCTGTTGTAGAAGAGACTCCTTCCTGTAGACCACCTTCCAGTAATACTCAAGGTAAGCCCCTGAAACATTTTGCACATTTCCAAACTGGATGTAGTCAAGATGAAGAGAAATGGGAGAATTTCTTGCAGAATCTTGAGAATATTTTACAGAAAAGAGCAGAATTTGTTTAATTTATTATTAAGTATATCCAAAACATTATTTTACATCCCGTAACACACGTTGCGCTCCCTGTACCCCCTTTTGCGATTATCATTTTAATATTTAATTTTCATCGTGTATCATGATTTCATGATGCGAAAAGTTTTCCATGAGGAGTTGAAATTGTCCCGGTGTAACTAATTGGAACAAGTTTACTTTGTCCAATAATATTAGCATGTACATGTTAGGTATAAGGTCTTTCGTAATCAACGTATGAACTGTTGAGTATACTGTTAAGACCCAACTCTGCAACTGTAGAATAATTTAGCACCGTTCGTTGGTTCAAATCTGCAATGCAAATGGGTTCCGGTGGGCGCTTACTATAAGTAATTATTAACTACTTGTAAACTAGGATTCACGTCAATATGGTCCAGTTTCAAAACAATTTTTGCTTTTCTAAATTTTACGAAAGTTATATAACTCCTCCTTCGGGTAGTTGTTATTATTAATTTATTTACATACTCATTACAACACAACAACCACATTACACAACCTGGTATCATTTTTAGTCTCTCTTCTTGCTCACTACTTTTACCTACTTCACATTCTAATTTTTATCATTAAGCCCCTTGAAATCTCTATTTATACTCTTTATAGATTTCCACTAACCATTTTGCTTTTGCTTGTAAATTGCACACTAATGTAGTATCGTCATCAACGTCAGCAAAATCAATGCCTATGCCACTTCCCAGAAGAAGAGCCCCTGCGGCTCCAGATATTGCTTCCAAAGTCGTCAGTGGGCAGACTGGAAATAGGGAGAAAGCACCGCTACAACAGCCGCAGCTAGTCAGTCCTGCAACTAGTGCACAACCTGATCCAAAGCCAAAGCCAAGACCACGGCCAGATCGCATAAGCGTTGAGTCAATGATTTCTAAAACATCCATGATCATTAAGCCTAAACCCCATTCGCAGTTGAAACCCAGTCTGTCATCAGAGAGTACTCCTGAGGAAGGGTCATTCGAGAACGAGACCCCCTCGCCTCCTCCTCCCGTACTTTCCGGTCAATTGAGAAATCCTTTGGCAAAGTATGGAATAAAAGTTCTCCCAGATAACGTTCTCAAAGAAAGAGCAGAGCGGCTAAAAAGAGAGAACTCAACAGACCTTGCACAAGCTTCTGCTTATGAAGATGCACCAAGTCAATCTATCTCTTCAAAAGTTCCTATTCGAGCTTCAAAGTCTTCTACTTCTGACTCACCAAACACTGAGGAATTTTCCGACTCGGGCTCAGTCACAAGCTTTTCTAAATCTCACGTCACGAAAAAACCCAGTTCGGAGAAGCCTTTGCCAACGCTTTCAAAGTCTGACTACACCAGTCAAGGTAGCGTTCGTAGTATTACCCAGTTGAGTAAGTCGAGCCCAAGTTCCTCGGTCAATGATGATGACTCTGATTCTGACAACTTGGAGGAAAACCTTGACTTTTTCGAACCTGTGCCCAATTCTGGAGGTGGAAAGACGCGCTCATTAAGAAATCCTATTCTATCTCAAAGCTCTGTTCCAAGCCGCAAAGAGAAAGCTCCGCCTCCACCGGTGACAGCTAGAAGCGGTTCTATTAATAAAACAACAAAGTCTCGGGTATCCTCAAGTGTCTCAACGTACGAAGATGTAGAGAATAAAGCTCTGTTCCAAGCCGCAAAGAGAAAGCTCCGCCTCCACCGGTGACAGCTAGAAGCGGTTCTATTAATAAAACAACAAAGTCTCGGGTATCCTCAAGTGTCTCAACGTACGAAGATATAGAGAAGGAAGGGACTAGCGTTTCCCCGGGAGCAGTATCCGAATCTGGTTTTACCAGAACCGCGTCCAGTCGAGAGTATACAGCCATGAAAGCAAAGAATGCTGAGGACACGGCAAAGCTAAACCGATGGCAAAACATGGTTTCGCTCAACGAAATTGAAAATTTAAACAAAGCCAAAGGCGTCACTACGCCAGGCTCCGGGTCAATTGGAGTGTCTTTCTCGACCTCATCGTGGTGACTATCCGCATAGTAAAAGTCATCGAGCAGGTGCCCTTAATAACTCTTTTTGTATTTTTAGGATGCACTTGAGCTCGTATAACGATCACTGCAGTATTGTTGATTGTGGAAAAGTAGGTGTTGTGTTGCCGTGCATGTGCAATCGTGCAAATGTGCATGTTACGCGTTACACGTTACACGTGCTGTTTTTTGTAATTATTGCTGTTTTTTGCTGCACAGTAATATGAAGCTTGCAGGTTGTGCCATTGAGTCGAGGCATCATTCAAGCTCGTTTTATATTAATGC
Organism: Dicranocentrus wangi; assembly: GCA_036850665.1. NCBI lineage: Eukaryota > Metazoa > Arthropoda > Collembola > Entomobryomorpha > Entomobryidae > Dicranocentrus > Dicranocentrus wangi. Next base: position 12,178 of record JAANSN010003507.1, on the reverse strand, counting down.
ATGTTTTATAGTGTGCTTATATTACAATTTCTTGTACCTTTATACTATTCTTCAGCTATCCAACCAAAATGAGTTGCCTAATGTATACTACCTATGTTGTCTATTGCCTCATTTTCATCTCAACTTTTGGATTGTCACATATACTAGCGAATGAAAAAGTCCGTTGTGTTGTGTTTGTCCGTGTACTTTTTTGAAAGTTTATAACGAAAGTACACATTTTTGCACACTTATAAAAAGTATTTGCTCCAAGCAACTCCATGTTCTAATGTAAGGTGCACTGTAGTAGTACTACATGTATTTGCACTGGAGTAATGAGCTCCATTTGTGGATTTAGTCGATTATTACACGTGTTTGTATTATTGTATGTCGTATGCATATTGCTGTTCCGTAAGGTCGTTATTGCATGAAGAACTTTTTTGTTAGTTTGCTAACCGTATGCAATGTTTGTTTGCAGCAAACATTTTTTTGGAAAGTTGTGTATGAAGCATAGTCTTCTGTCCTATTTACAGTTGAAGAAAGCCAAAATGATGCAACGTGCCATTCCTCGGAAAGTGAAGCTTCGTATACGGACTCTGGAGTGCCTGCCACAGAGACTGTAACACCGTCCCCAGTCAACTTGGATGATGTTATTTTGGATCATGAATACCATACTGGGAGCCATCCAGAAAAGGTATCATTGATATGTTCATGTAACAATATAGTTTATAAAATGTGTCGTAATTTAATGTTGTTTGTTTGTAGTGACTATTTTTAGTTCATATGTATACGTATATATGACTGTTAAATCTATGTTCATATCATTTTCAGGATGGAGATGACGAGTTGAAAAATTCTTCACGTAGGTCATCCGTTCATTCGGATCACAGTGAGGAATGGATGAATATTCTGGAGGCCAAGATGAACAAGGATGAAGAGGTACGTAAATAATGTGCCTTAAAAATTCATGCAAAGTCCAGACACGGCATTATTAATTCAGCATAGTTAGCAGCAATTCTTATCCAAATCTTGCAAAATGAATTTTTGCAGGCCATAGAGAAAATGTTCGAAGCTGCCCTTCCTGGAGATGAAAACGGATGTGATTCTCCTATAATGATGGCTAATGGTGGAGACCGGACGAGCAGGCAATCTTCTCCAGAAGTGAGGGAAGAAAGTGAAAAACTCGTGGAATCTGTTCATAAAGAACAGGAAAGTCAGATTAGCATGGCTAGGGGGATGATTGAAACCACAGTGGAACTTCATCATACTCCTGATCCAAGTGAAACCGAAAGTGGTCAAAGTTCTCTCGAAAAATCTGATGTACCAGTGAGAAAGCTATCCAAGTCTGAATCCTTCTCTCACAATTCCGAGTTTGATGAGGCGAAAAAAAGACGGAAAAACTTTTCCTCGAGGAGTAATGCATTGCACCGCAGTAGTCAAAGTAGTGGGTCGGCTACAGATCTAAGACATACTTCATCAAGTTCAGAGGAAGACGACGGAATGACTTCTTTGGAACTAAACAAAAACCCACTGGCTAGAGGAAAGTATAATCAGAATTTGACCCAAAAGGCAAATCATATGAGGGATGATCGGACCGTTTCTATGAGTAATCTGAGTGCTGCGAATGAGGGGAACCCGAAGACGCAATCATTTGATGAACAGTCTGCCGCCGTACATAAAGCAGCAAGTCTACAAAAACTTTCCGTAGACTCTTCAGAGGAGCCAGTGGCAGTGGAAGTGTACAGAAAGCAACTGGAAATGCAGTTTGAGCAATTGGAAAGAGGAATTTATGAAAAAGCACACTGGTCCGCCAGGAAGTGAACCTAGCATTTCAGCTATTTCACAAGATGCGGACGCCCCTGTAGAAGAGGTCAGTATTGTTTTGTTGATGATTTTATATGATTTAAAATGCATACACTCGCATGTTAAAATTGAATAGGTATATGTAGTTCATTTTCATTCGTTTGTGACTCATTCGTTTGATTGGTGGTTGTCGTTGATCTTGGTACGGCGGGGACGATATTATCACTCAAGTATGCCAGGGTGTCACAAAAGCTTATTTCACAAGATGCGGACGCCCCTGTAGAAGAGGTCAGTATTGTTAAATGAATTAAAATGCATACACTCGAGAACGATCTAGAACTCTACATTCTGGGGAGAACGTACGTGTTAGAAATCATATAGAGTTAATTGATTTCAGCGATTGTTCCGACCATTGGTACTGGTACTGCGTTATCGAAAATATCGAGCGATAATCAACACAAATTACATAATACACGACTCTGCACTCTCAGTCAGTTCTTAGAAAAGCGTGCTCTGTAACCGCAAATAATTTAAGACAAAGTTTGGCATTCCCCAAAATCACGAGCTAATATTTTAGTACTGATTTCATATGCGTCAAAGGTAGTTTATGAAATGTTGATTCAACAGATAAAGTAGCCCGTGATTTTAAAGCTCGTAGTTGTTAATTTGGCTCAAGGTGAAAATAAGGCATATTACCGATTTGATTTTCGTTCGTTTCGTTTTATGATGATGCATACGACAGACAACCATAGCTAAGGTAAGTGCATAATATGTGCTATGTGTTTGTACTATACTATGCTCACTCCCATGAAAAAAAGCTTGTTATTGCACATTTTCCACATACAGATGTTAAAGCTTTCGTCTTTTCATATCTGTCCTCACACCGTGTTATCAAAATTCCTATTGTAATCCCTGCTGTATGATAATAAGTCGGCATATTTTCATCTGTGACACCTAATAAGCTGTAACCCAACAGAGAAACTGCGAATACGAAAGGGAAAATATGACAGGCGCATGACAAATGAGTGCGTCGTCTCTGTCTATCTGCATAGTTTAATGCATTTAATACCGAATTTATTCATTATCAAAGTTATAAATATTTTCACACAATGTTAAATCCTGCATCCTTTTGCGGATTTAAAGTTCACAAGACCTGACGAGTATTTTTTTCTTATATAGTATATAGCATTGCATAGCTCATTGTTGCAAGACTCTGACGAGTATTTTTTTTGTTACTCAAATAGATAATCATAGCATTCAACGTATAGGCCAAGCTGGCCAAGCTCATTGTTGCGGTAAAGGTAACATTCTTTGTGTTAAGCAAGACTAATTAATTCGCTTCATTTTCGTACATTGATCTATCGAAGGCGAAGGTAGGTGCACACACAGCGTGCGTTCAATTTTCGTTAAACTGGGTGAGCGAACAAACCCTGATTACCATATTGCTTGACAATTTCGTCATGATTGTGTTTGTATAACATTACATCAAGCAAGATGTAGTTTTCTAGTACGTACTTCCAAGCTTTATGTTGATAAAATTGAGTAACTAATCATACACACCAGACCAGATAAAGGTTTCAGCAGGTTTCTAGTGCACAAAATGTGCATGTATTTCCGATTATGAGCTTGTGGTGCCACTGTGCACCCAATTCATGCCAGAATTTCGTCGGCGGTATAGTATATCCCATACATAACCACCAGACCAGTACAAGACAAGTACAAATGACTAAATGATTCCATTCTTATCTACACAAACACAGCACGATAGAGCACAAACCCAGCAAAAGCAATATCGTCATTAGAATTTTGTCAGATGTCAGGTAAACTAGCGTAATTACGCTGCTCTCGTAAAACGAAACGGTAACGGTATAGTTGATAATGTGTGATTTTTACGTGGTAGAACCGTTGTAACTTCATAGATAAAGCATCTCATAACCCATTATAACGATATTAGACAGTACTACGTGAATGTGTAATGAGACAAGTATTGTGCTCAGGTGCATTGTGCATTCCAAAAGTATGAGACATTTTACATTGATTTTGTGATTTCAGTTTATTGATTGATAAATAAATTGTCAATTTAGATTGAACAAACTGTGACACATAAAGTGCAAAAGTCTGAAGTGGATGAAGTCAACGACAAGGGACTTGATCCTGAAGAGCCACACATCATTCATGCAGTTGGAACTGCTATAGCAGTGACAGCAGAAGTTGAAGCCACTGTCATTTTAGAAACTTCGTCTCAGACGGAGTCAAGGAAGGAAAACGACATTTCTAAGGCTGAACAGGTGTCAGTTACAGACTCGTTTGATACGAAAACTCAGTCGGAACATTCTGAAATGTAAGTAAATGTTTTGTATATTTAATAGTACGCGTGCTTAGGTACGTGGTACGTTCGTAAAACGATAATCGATCCTTCACTTACAGGAAAGACGTCGTGGTCGAAGATTTCACGAAAGTCGAACTAAGGAAAAAGAAAGTGGAAAGTCAGGAGAGTTCATCAGTGATATACAAGTATTCCGGACCACCCACAATTAAAATGGCGTCCTGGAATGAGCGGCCTCGGCGTGCAGTTTCCGTTAAAAATGACGAAGACTATATCATGGGAATGGGTCAGCAAGACCCTAATGCAAAGACGGCCAATCAGGTCAGAACTCATTCTTTCCATGGTGCTCCTGTGATTCCATTGATTCAGACGCAAACATCATCAGAGAAAAGCAATGGTATAACACTGAAGAACAAGCCAGAATCTAGTCCTACCCCTGCTCCATCCGTTGTGAAGGGATGGTCTGCCGCCTTGAATGCTGCAAACTTACTCCCAAACTCGACTGGTTCTGTCCGTAACGTAGTTTCCGCGTGGAAACAGAAGATGGAAGAGACGGAAAAGGATAAAACAAAGCCGAAGGATGGTCCACCGGCAGAAATAGATATTTATGCCGGCACAGAAAATGCAATCGACTCAGTTCCTTCGAAACCTGTTCCGCCTCCAATCAGAATTCAAAGCCAGGATCTTTCCACCAAGTCAAATGCCAGTGAGAAGACTGCTCTAACAAAGACTCCATCCGTTACTGTTTCAGTAACTGAATATCAAGCAAAGCCGGTTGTAGTTAATGTGAAGCCAGCAACTGTGGTCAAATCTGTCTCGAAGCCTCCCGAAAAGACAAGTACTTTAGGATCATCTTTTAGGACGGAAAAGCCTGTGATTGTAACGACTTCAGATTCAAACACTTTGCCAAAAACGAAACCTGTTGTTGTTGCTGCCAATAATGCAACGAACGACGCAGTTGACTCTAAACCAATCCCTGCAACCTCCACGGTTGAAATCACCAGTTCAGCGTCGCTTCAAGAACGAAAAAAGTTTTTTCAAGGGATTAAACCCGTAGAAAATGGCAAGGAAGCTCCAATACCCGCTGCAAATTTAAAGAATAATATTGCAACAATTCAAAAAGTTTTTGAAAAGCAAAGAATGTCCAAAATGCATCAAATGGGTTCGCAACAGTCATTATTTTCTGACGGCACTATTAGTCCTGTTCCCAGTTTACAAAGAAACGACTCACTTGAGTCTGGAAGATCGAATAATAGTACACTTCAGCGACATAACTCCATCGAATCACATTCCAGTGACGCTTCATCCGTTGTCTTAAGAGTTTCACACAATTCATCTGGTAAAGCATCTCCCCAAATTTCGTCAACTGAAATGGTACAGAAGCTATTTGGAAGGCCAAATAGTTTTAATGTAGATGCACATCGGAGAACTCCGTCACCTATTTCATCAACAACGTCAACCCTTTCATCTTCAACATCCTACGAACGATTTACTCCATCGCCAACGGTAGTGGATGGTCCCAATAATTCCGTTAGAATTACAACTGGTGGGTACAAACCACCAACAAATCAGTCCACCACAATTCGCAGTGTGGGAAATAAAGCCATAATAATTGTAAATGGAGATGATGGAACGAAGGCTAAGGACAGCAAGGGTCCAATCAGAAACGAGGTATCATCAGTGAATCAAATCATTTTGGACGAAGGCAAAAATAGTTCTAAAAAGTCCCCTGTTACATCCACATACATATCAGCCATTGGTCTGCAGCAACAGACAAACAAGCGAGATTCCGCTCCTCCGCCAGCAACAAAGCAAATGATAATTTCTGGCTCAACCGTAAACTCCAGAAAAATATCCATCGAGACTACTCCTGCTATTTCTCAGAACAATGTCAAGAATGTACAGTCAAATGGTGCTCCTCCGCCACCTCCACCACCTCCAGTGGATGGTGTTGTTAAACCCCAACTTAACCTTAATGGGGTTAAGTCTTTGACCTCGACCTCCAACGGTAATGTACGAAATTCCAAGCCTTCCACTCCAACTAGCCCGACATCTCCGGATCCTAGGTCGGAAATTTTTAATGTAATCAAGAACTCCAATGGAAATTTTGGTCTTAAGAAGGTAAATGCCAAACCTATTAGAATTATGCCTAGTACAGCAAATTAAGCATTATCCTAGATTTATGATTTATGAACGTTTTATTTTTATTTATTCGATTGTATTTATAGACCGGCTCAACCATTCTTTTGAAGTAGAATGGTGTCGTGAAATGGACTAGAGCAGCGTGGCGTTATGAATTCATATATCCGGTATTTGCCTTTGAGCAAATAAGGTGTCTTAATCACGTGTCTTAAAAACTAAATCTTACACCGTGCGTGTCAAGCGACCGACAAGACTAATGCCCGTTTTGAGATAGTTCTTAGTTCTTACTGCAGATTATTTAACTAAAAGCAACATAAAATTTTGTATTTAAGCAATGATAAAGGAAAACGGGATGGTTCCTTTCCTTGATTATCGAAAATTGAAATTATTTTATGTAAGTTATATGCTATAATATATTATATATATTTCATTCGCTGTAGAGTTTCCCAATAAGTACTGAAAAAATGTAGCTGCTATTTGTTGTCGCAGTGGCTCTGAGTGGCCGTCATTTAAATTAAAAGACTAGAAATTAGTTAAGGGTAAATATACCGTAGTATAATATGTCAGCATTGTACTCTGTAATTCAAGTTAATGTTATTGTGTATATCTGCGGTGTGTACAGTAGTAACTGCTTAAGATGACTGGTGTAATTATATTGTAAATTAGTTCCTCCTCTTAATTCAGTTATTTGTTTCGGAAATTAGTCAGTCGCAATGAATCGAACTGTAGTGCTATAAGCATATAAAAACCATAATAAATATATAAAAATTCGTTAAAAGCTGTAGAAAAATATACGTAATTCGTTGACCGTTTACATGTAAGAATAATATGTAATTGGTAGTTATACTTTAAAATGCTACGTAGTATTATAAAACTTTAAAAAATTGCAATCCAAAAAGTGATAAACAATAAATTGATAATAATCTTCAAATATACCTAGTACGACACCTTTGGCATTTGGAAACCTTTCTTTGTTGCGAACATGTTGCGAATACGAATGTGTAGTGCATCCCCTCACGATAACCACAGATCAGATTATCATCACACACACCTGGAAACATTCAAAGCTGTAAATAGCACAGCAGAATGCAACTTTTGGGTTGACCATGCATCAATGGAAAGTCGTAATTATCATTATCCCGATTTAATCGCATCATTATCATTGCAGGCAGCTTGAAGTTTCTTGATGTTGGTTTGGACATATTGGTCAATATGTTTTCTGGATTTCTGTGTGATGCACTTTCCGGCAAGACTTTACATTCAATACCAATGATGAAGCTTCCTGCCGTCGTATGGAGTTTGCAAATCCAGGCCACAATTCTAACCTCACTTTAGAAACTCCACTTCTTGCTTTGCATCAAAATAGTGAAAAAACCAAAGAGACAAAGTGAGACAGTGGGAGCCAATATCTTGTCTTTTCGTCGCAGCTAATCCCCTAATAAATGAGTTTCTCATTATCGAGTTCTGCTTCTGGTGAAGGGTTCAGAACCGTTCCAACCAGAAATACTAGTTGTGAGTGAGTATTTTGGCGTGGCGCGTAGTACTGTACCACTCCAACCGAAATAAAGATGACCACCATGTTTTAACATGACTAGTTATTCAATAAAAACTACTTAACTTCTACCTGAATCTACCTTAAATTGCAAATTAACTTGAACGAATGAAACTACTAAGTGAACATGAACATAAATAGTGATCATAAATTAAAGCAACGTCAAACGCACCAGGCACCACGAAACTCTCCAACTATTGCTCGTATAAATGTGATAACTCCATCTCTGTACATAATAATTCGTTGCAGATAACTTAGATTTTTTCATAGTACGCAGTCAGGCATTCTCATTAGGCAAAATAAAATCATACCAGTAAAAAATTATAACTGAATTTCCAAATCTAAATACCATAATCGTCAATAAAATGTCAGTTCTTATAGACATTCCTGCTGCCGCAGCTCTAGCGACTTTCTCGCTGGAAGGTAGCTTTATCGCGAGTAGTGTTTGTGTTTACCCAACGAAGCCGCCACGTTAGGCGTCATTCCTCATTCGTCCAGAACAGAAGGGATGGTGTGATGAATATCCCAGCAAGCGAGTACCATCAAATTCTATCCCATAATAGGTAGATGATTTAGTTAGTTGTCACTAGTTGTCAGTAATGGCACACGTAAATTAAATCATGAACGTCAATTTGTATACCTACCTGAGGGGAACAACGATGCCCCATGGCTCACCACCACCACCACCACCACCTTGCTTTCATTCATTTGAATTGCCATTTTGGTACAGATCGACATCAGTCCCTTCCCTCATGACTCAGATTTTTTGCCAGAAAACACTGACTTGGAACTAGAAAAAACAATCAAAACTACAGGGTGCCAACATGAGTACTAATTTTAGAGCACAGCACGTTTCAAAAGGTTGAGAAGTGGATTAAGCTTAATTGCATGTGAGGTAGAGTTAACTTACTGACGAAATCAATTAAACACAGTAAAGGCTGCGAAATTTGATAGCCTGGAGGACCTGCCACTCGCTGGATCGTACTAGTACTAATCAAATATCCCACTCCTTGGCTGTCCTTTCCCGTCGCCACAATAGCCCATCTTTGCAATGGCACGGAAGATACTATTCTTTGACCTATAATTACATGAAGTTGAAATATAATTCAACACAGAAAAATCAAAGTCAATGTCTGTTTACTTTGCCTGCCATACCACTTCTAAATCCATTAGCCCATTACGCCTTATCGTCGGGGCGGATTCTTTTGATTGTTGCCACATGCAATTCCTGCGAGGGGACATTCTGGCTGGAATTTAAACGTTCGTATAGGTTCGTTTTGTTCAATCGTTTGCACGCGTCCTCCTCCAGGAACCATGTGTAGACAACCTTCTTTCATCAGGCGGAAATTGCTTCGCAATTCATCGTTCAGTCCACAAGGATAATACAATTCCGGCACCAAATATACGTCGTTGGTTTGACCCCAACGGATGTCTCGAACACTATGTTCGCTCACCAACATGGGCTGCGAGTCGACATTAATTGTGACCTCGTGTTTATTCTGATAATACTCCATAAACGCGATCCTACCCTTTTTCCTTTCAAAGCTACCAAGCTACATTTGAAATTTGAATTATAGTCAATCCCATAGATGAAGTCCAATACCTTCATCTATGAGTCAATCCGACTGATCTTGTACGCTTTGCTGTTGCATTTTGTAATTAGCATCATCCCAATATTAGCAGCTTGAAAGTTCCCTTGATTCAGGCTATTTGAAACATTTTGGTCAATATATTTTCGATCTGACTGAAGCACCTTCCAGCAAAACTCTACATCCAACATCACCGAGGCTTCCTGCTATCGAATGGAGTTTGTAAATCCAGGCCGAGGCCACAATTCTAACTTCCAGTTTGAAAATTCCAATCAAAATATTTCTGGTCAAGAAGTTGGTATTGCAGCATAACTTGCATTGGTCTGACTACTATGTTGTAGAACTGCAGACTGCAGAACGACCCTCTTGGAAGTCAGCGTGACATTGAATACTACATCAGGGATACTCTCTGAAGATGCATTAATCGATGTTAGGAGTGGTCATCTCGGAGTTTGAACGGGTTGTGAACAATTGCAAGCCCGAAAGACAGTACGAGCCAATATCCTGTCTTTTCGTCGCAACTAATCCCCTAATGAGTTTCCCACTATTCCAATTATCTGGTTCTGCTTCGAGCTTCACTGCATATAGTGTCTAGTGTCATTTTAAACTCTGGCTGGATGCTTCCTCATTTGGTAATAATTTGCTATACTTGATTGAGTCGCTCCACGCTTGCATTGTTCCCTTCTTCTCAAAATTCTCGGGTTTCGAGCGTACATAGCCAGACATTGTACGTTCTCCGTTTGCTTCGTAAGTACGAGGCGTCCGCGTACCCCTCGTCGGCAATCCCCTCTTATCTGACGTCGAAGGCGAAATGCTGCCTCTTGCATTGTGTCATTGACACTGGTAGTAATTTGGTATTACTTGAGTCGCTCCACCCATTGTTCCCTCCTCAAAAATTTCGAGAGTACAGAGTCAGGCCTATCTTATCTGACGTCGAAGGGCAATTTCTGCCTCTACCATTGCTCGGGTTGCCATCTCCTTCGTTTCCACTACCACTGCTGTTCCCATTTCCATATTACCGCTTCCGCTGCCTTCATCTCCTACAAACATGCGCTCGTAGACTTCCATAGTAGCTGCTCCTTCTACCCCCGGATTCACCAACCTGCAGAGCTTGACCCGTTTTGCACAATGCTTCGAGCACTTCCCTGTGACCGGATGACCGGAACCTCTTGTACGCTTTGCTGTTGTATTGCGTAATTATCCATATTATCATCATCCCGACCCGATAATTTGAGACATTTTGGCCAATTTATTTTCCGTCTGAAGCAATTTCCAGCAAGACTCTACATTCAACATCAGTGAAGCTTCCTGCTTTCGAGTTGAGTTTGCAAATCCAAGCCACAATTCTAATTCTAACCTCCAGTTTGGAAATTCCACTCTCAAATTGGTGTCGCTCATGAACTTGGTATATTGCAGCATAACTTGCATTTGTTCTAACTAGAAACGCAGAACACCGAGTTTGTGTTCTCACCGAGGTTTTACAACCCGACACCAGGGTGCCTTATTGGGTTTCCAGTGTTCACCGACGTTTTTAAACCCGACACGATGGTTTCTTAGGGTTTTGGGTGCTCACCGATGTTTTAAAACCCGACACCAGGGTGTCTGATAAAGTTTTGGGTGCTTACCGAGGTTTCCTACCCTTCACTAGGGTGTCTGATAGGGGTTTGGGTGCTCACCGAGGTTTCCCACCCTTCACAAGGGTGTCTTATAGGGTTTTGGGTTATCACCGAGTTTTAAAACCCGACACCAGCGTGTCTTATAGGGTTTTGGGTTCTCACGGAGGTTTTAAAACCCGACACCAGGGTTTCTTATAGGGTTTCGGGTTCCCACCGAGGTTTTAAACCCCGACACCAGGGTGTAATAATATATTTCTGGTGCTCACCGAGGTGTTTTACCATTCACCAAAGTGTAAAAATATATTTCTGGTGCTCACCGAGGTGTTTTGCCCTTCACCAGGGTGTAAAAATATATTTCGGATGTTCCCCACTCCTCACGCAAAAAATATCCGATACCGCACCCGGAACGACCAGCAATCAGTATCAGTTCAGAAGTTGAGTCGAGTCCAGGGAGACGCATGCGCAGTGCACGTATGTTTGTACAAAAGCTTTTATGCCGCTGCGCGCGCTAGTTGCCTTTTATTACTTGGTTGGATGAGTCGAACCGAACTTCTTCTTCCGTCGTGATCGTCGAGGATAATTTCTTCGGCTTGGAAAAATAAAGTAGGCAGGCAGGCATTTTTTTTACATCATATCATAATCATATCCATTTCGCACCACAGCTTGTTTGCATAGCACTGATACCACCCATATCGAGCAAGGAAACATAACAAACTAGTGATGTTAAAACATGATGGAAATTACGCCTTGTTAAATGCCTTATATTACGCCATCGTGCCCATCAATCCCATCATGGAGGTCCTCTCTAACTATAAGTCCCGTGTCGATTTATGCATAAAAAGTTTTTGTCATTTAATGGTTTTATATGCTTGTGATTTGTGACACATTTGTGACCCCAACCCCGGTGACCCGACCGGGGTCAAATTCAACCCAGACCCAGAGCAGAGCTTCCTTGACATATGAGAAATGTCCACCCACACCTAGTTTGGATGTTTCCAAGGATATATTATAAAGACCCACTACTGACGAACGACGACTTACACAAAAAATGAAACTATCTAATTGTAAGACGGCCTTCGTACGACATGCTAAACTCATTTAATCATCATCTAATTAGCCTATTGACTGGATTCTACACAATACACCGAAATATTCCAAAAGAAGAGGTAACAAT
>JAANSN010003506.1:0-18348 GCA_036850665.1 Dicranocentrus wangi | reverse complement strand
TCTCTGTGTGTGTGTATTATTGCGTCCAGTGAGCCCGTTGTCAGCTCGGATCACGCAGCGAGACCGGCTGGTGGCAAATCAACGGCACCAGATTGAATGTATTGCGACAGGCTCACGACCTCAGGCAATGATTACTTGGTGGATGGGCAGCAGGCAGCTCACCGACGTGAACATTTTGGTAATGCATTTTATTTCTCATCTATTCTTCCCATTTTCTCCCTTTCCCCTTCCCCCTCCCTCCCTCGTCTCTGTTCAAATACAATATACTACTCTCTTGTCAAAAAAAACTTTGTGGGCTGAAAGGATAGGAGAAAGCGAAAGTGAAGTTCGGAGTGAACTCTGCACAAAATGGAAATATAGAGTTTTGCACTGGAAGAATACAAAATTGGTACATTTCTCCAAAAAAAAGTAGCGCTCACCTAAAAAACACACGGACAAAAAGGAGAAGGGCAGCAGCAGCGTAAAAAAATATATATTCTTTTTTTTCTTCTTCTAGAGAGCTGTTTTTTTTCCTCTTCCTTCTCTCCTACCATCTCTGTCCGTCTTTCTTGTTGAGCTCGTTTGCTCCAAATAGCAATTTTTGTTCCCTGTGCCGCTTTGGCTCTCCAGCTGTAAGGAAGAGAGAAAGGGAGCAATGCCAGCCAGGATGTGCCCCACATGCTACACAAGCAAGCCCTTACTATCGGCTATACCTTTTTTTCTGAAGGAGAGAAGAAGAAAAAAATGGGTTGATAATACATTGCAACCATTGTGCTTCATCTCCTGAGGAAATTGTTCACGTTGCAATTCCTCATACTATTCCTGAGCTTTATAGTCTTGTGCACGATAACCCAGTGGTACGCCACGCTCACGCTTTCGCCCAGGATTAGGTACGACGAATAATACGTATCGAGCAGAAGAAGAAGGAGGAAAAAATCGCCAAAGAATAAAAAAAAAGACTTGACATAGTTTTCCTTCCTTTTCACGTAATGTAAATAACAGGATGAAAAAAAATGTGAACGTGGCTTGGGTCTAATAAATATAATGCGACTATATGTATTTAATGGGATATACACAATTGAACTGGAGTTACTACGTCCTACGAACTCATGATGACGGAGAAGAAAATACATTTCTAGTTTATATTTTTATCCTTGACGGGAAAGGAAAAAAAAGTGGAACGGGGATGATGATGACGATGATGATGATGATGCCGATACGGAGATAAAGTTAGTTACGTTAGGAGAACGTGAAAATACACAAAGATGAAAGATATATATGTTGAAAAAACAAAGGAGCTTCAAAAAATGGTGGAAAAGATGTTTGCCATTGTGTAACACAGGGTCCCGGCAGAGTTAACCTGTCAAATTGGTCCAAACAAAAGTGTAACATTGACGTGGAGCTAAAGAAAGAGAGTCATCCTGCTAAAAGCGAAAAAATGTTGGCCAATATGCTCTATATATAGGTCGTGCAATTTTTTTTCTTTCTACAACTAATCCTAACGAAAGTTTAGGTTATCGAATAGAGTTGACTGCTTTGTAAGAGTTTACGGGGAGCATAAACGGCAAGCTTCAATTTTAATTACACGCACAATTGCAATTTCCTTCGTGAAAAATGAGAAAGGAAAGTCAATCTCGCTGCGTGAGATTGCGTGTCTCTCTATGAAGTACCATTCATTCGCTGCAGTTGCCATCCTGGCCCATTACACTAAAAGGAATCAATACCCTGGCCAATTTCCAACAACCCAAAAATTAAACTATCTCTTCCTTTCAAAAATAATTCGAATCTCATTCCATTACAGTTAATTAAGTTTTTTTTTCTTCTTGAACTGCATTTGTCTCCGTTTTGGGGGGCGGGGATTTCTACTTGCATCAACCTGTCTAGTTACATTGTCTTTGGTTCGTTATTAACAAACAAACATTTCGGCTTCCCCTCCGCGCTGCCTTCCATCGCGTTGTCTCAAAATGGGTTTTCTTTTTCGAAGCAAGTTGACAAGCTCAATAAATCATTTACCGAAAGGGAAATAATGTCTCCATTAGATTTTAACATGGCACATTATTAAAAGTGGCTTGAACAAAGCGGGGTGCGCTCCGCAGCTCTCTCTGACATCCCACTTGAGCGACGAACAAAAGCAAACAATAACAATGACGGCGGCGGAGGTAGTGGAGTGGAAACCGCGTGAATGTGAATACATACGTATGCATGCAACATGCATGTCACCTGCATTAAAAACAGGGGATCATCATACAGTAACTATATACAAAGCGTTTTAATTCATTCCGTGTAGGTGGGACATTTTCCTTTTCCTTCCCACTTTCTGGAATCAACCGGAATTTTGGTTTTTGGGGGAAAGGAAAGCTTTTCCCGTAATTTACCTTAAATTTACTCTCCAGAAGCTAGGCACTTTCACACTCAGGTAGTATAAGGCCGCGAAGCCGAAGGAAATGCGGGGAAATGAATGTTTCGTCTTCCGGCTGACATATGCCGCCGTGAAGGTTTTAGTACGTAATAAAATAAGAAATTGCTGTCTCCCCCCGTTTCATTATCTCTGTCCCATCTTTCACCTGCTGCGGTTGGAAATGTTGTATACAACAGCGCTGCAATTGTCCTCTTAATTGGAGACCAGAAGAAGAAAATGGACGGGATTCGTCCTTTCAGGAATTTTATCTTCTGAAGAAGAAAAAAATATGTTCTAATGCCCTTGCCTAACCTGCTTTATAATAATAATAGTCCTGCACATTATTTTCATGTTCATGTTCAACCATGTCTTTTTGGAGAGATGCATCCCATTATTGAGTTTTCTTGTTTCTTTTTATGACATGTGCCGTGTGTAGAAGGATGACGAGCTGCCATCCCACCCAGGTCTCGAGACTGATGAAGTAGAGAACGTTACGAGGAGTACTCTCGGCCTCGTCCCGTCCATCGATGATGACGGGCAAAAAATTACATGTCGAGCGGAAAATCCGTGGGTGCCAAGGAGTATCGTGGATGACGAGTGGAGTCTTCATGTTGTCTGTAAGATTTTCTTTTACTCAACATTTTTATAGGTGGTTGGTTAGTGGCCCATATGCCGAGCGAGTACACATATGCGTGTAGCTCCAGTTGAGGTGGTTGGTGCATGCATGGTGGTGGTTTCGTGGAGGTGATGATGATGGTGGAAACTATAAAGGAAATATATGGTTTTTTTCCTCGTCTTTCTATAGTCTGTAATGCTTTGAAAATAAATGTGAATCACTGCACCGTTCACACGGTTTTCTCACTAGTCACTCACCACCAGAGATTTATACTCGGAATCCGGGGTGTCTACCCGCTAATGGGGTTCTATCTCTCAAAAATCTTGCCGTGAGCCCTGGAATAAAATGTGTGTATTTTTTTGGAAATGTTTTTTCTCTCTCTTCGAGCCTATCATTTGAAGTGTCATGCAAAAACAGAGCCATATTTCCTTTTTTTTTGTATATTTTCAATACACTCTCAGAGGCGATTAGCACGAAAGTTTTATATTGGTTCAGGCTTTTGAGAAAGACATATATATTTTTTTTTGCACGACAGGATTATCGATGACGTGGCTTTTTGCAACTAATCATACCGGCATCAAATCGGCTGACACAATCTCATGGTGGCCATTAATTGTGCGCCCAAATGCCCAAAACAAGGGGAACGGTGTGCATATTTCAGAGTTGATATCTCTGGGGGAAGAAAAAACGACGTTTGTTCCTTTTTTTTCTTCACTGGAGGCTTATGTACATATCACGCACCTTTTCACTCTGTGTGGGGGCTCGTCACTGAAATGAATGTTTTATGGGAGCGTCATGCCATTGGTTTTTGCGAAATGTGCGTGTGGTGACAGGAGAGAAACCTCTCTTTTCCGCGATTTCCCCCTAAATTATCGGTGGACAGTGATAACTGTCAATTCGCTCTAAAAGAATAATTGGCTGAGATGACCCAAGTGGATTTTTTACGGCTCGAATGCTCGCTGCGGTTTTTTTTTTGGAATTTGGAATATAAAGGGAACGAACAAGTTTTTTTTTCTTTCGGATTTTGCGGTTTTTTGTACTTTTCAGTTTCAGTAGGACAGACGCTGGAAAAGAGGAAAATGTGGCATTGGGCTCCTCCTGGAGATTCCCATACAATTCCAAGTTCCATATATGAACACAATAGCGAGCTTCCAATATAACTTGCTATTTTCCCCCATTCGGGTTTCATTTTCTCTCAAAAAATTTGACAAGATAATTACTCCAACGTAAAATATGTGAAGGATAGCTGGCCCGGAGGACCCTCTGTATGTTTAAATAAATCACAATAGCAATTTCCATTTCTGCGGAGAGAAATGGCGAAAAAAGAAGGGGAAAGTCCCTCGACTGCGTTTATTCATTGTGCTACTGTGGCGTGGCGTACGTACGTACCCTTTTGACTACATACGCCTGCCGCTACCCCTGTGGTCTTCTTCTTCTTCTTCTTCTTCCAAGTTGCACAGCCTTCTTTGTGTTTCATTTTTTCCTCCAGACTTTTGTCCTTTTTTCCCAGTGAAATGAAAAGAGTTGTCATGTTCCCAATAAAATAGTTGGATTGACTTTCTCATGACCCGCATTGTCACGCCTGAAGAATAGCGCCTGACTTTTAAAGAATGGGACAAGGGAAAAGATGAGAAATATTTTTTTCAGTTTTAGCTAAAGAAAAAATGGGAAGAAGAAGAAGAAGGGAAAGCTAAGAAGCTGTGTTTTTTTCTCGATGCCAGGTTAGTTACACCGCGGCGCGGCGGGCACACATCCATAACTCTTTAGACAATCAGACAGGGTTGAAGTGGTAGTAAGAAAAGATAAAAATCATTTTTCTTCCATTTATTTTTTTTTCTTCTCGGCTTTTCGCCCCTGTCCCAATCCGAAACTGAAAGTAAAAAAAACTACTGCTGCTGCTGCTGTACTTGTTGGGAGTCTTTGAAAGTACTTCGGGACATTACCAAAGTGGAAAAACCAAAAGGTGGAAAGGAATGGGCATGATGATTTATATGTTCGCTAGCTCCCACTTATTGTGTGTAAAATACAAGAAAAGGAGGAGAAAAAGATGTGTTTTTTTCCTAACGAAAATTCACAATCCGCAATAAATGCTACACAAAAGTAGTAGTAGCAAGCTGGGCAGTTGAAAAGTTGGAGGGAAGTTGCATGTATATATATATATATATACAATGGGAATTTGAGTGGGGGAAACAATATGGGGCGCAATTTGTCATAAAGGGAGCATTACATGGAGGAAAGGACTAAGGAGGAAAGGCATCAGCAAAAAGAAGAAAAACTGGATTGGGAAAGTATAGAGTAATAAGTAAGTTTTATGAGGAAAAGGACGGTGTGAATGCCCGTCGTCGTCCAAGACCGTGAAAAGTATGGTTTGAAAGGTCAATACCATCTTTTTGGAGCTGTATGTGCATTGCATTGGGCAACATAGGAATGATATTTATGTACATACGTCGTATTTAACACTGGATTACACGTTTTGACTAATTTCTTTAAAAAAATTATTGTTTTAGATCCACCCTCAGCCGTCCTGAAACTAGGCTCTGCACTCCAACAGGATGAAATCAAGGAGGGGGACGATGTGTACTTTGAATGTCATCTTAAATCCAATCCAACCCATCACAAGTTAGACTGGATGCACAATGTAAGTATTTACCATTTGACAATTTGTAATAATTAAGTTAGATAACTTTTGATAATAGTTTTGATAATCGATTGACATACGCCGTCAGATATGATTACACAGCTTTGTCAATATTTAAAACAAGTTACCCTCATGCGACTCTTTGTTTGGTAGACCCAATATTAATTATTTTACAGAAGAATATTTTTAAATGACAATGTTTAACATGTCAACATTTAGTCAAACCTTCACGACTGACAAATTTTAATGTTTTTGCACACGTTACAAATATGTCGTCAGATGCAGTTTACGCTTTTCTGATTAAACGGTATAAAGAAATTTGCAGAGAATGGTTGTAATACATTACTCACGCAGAATGATACACTCCAGAAAAACTAAATTACCCTTTTCTCCAGCTCTACATATGTTAAACGCTTAAGTTGGGGTTTTGCGGTCATACAAGTCATTCTGGTAATAAAAGGCAGCCGGCTCATCCCAAAAATATCTCCTACGGGCATTGTACCATAAATGTATATAAAAGGTATATAATCCTCCTGATGACAACCCTTTTGGAGAAATATATAAATGCCTCGTGCATAATATATCTTGTCTACAACTTTTTGTAGTACTACTACTGGAGATACCTCTAAAAACTCAGTGTGCCACTATTTATTTAAGTATGCCACTGTAAATTCTAGTTCACAAACACCACGCACACCTTTTTTTACGCAATGCGTCCAATAAAAAAATACCGTTTTACCCGTCCAAGCTGCCAGACCCAATTACCCAGCCTGAAACGTGTCTTCTTCAGGTAGAGAAAGCAAGTAGGCAGCCGCCGGCCCAGGTTCAAACGAAAGTGAAAGCTCATAACGAATTCTGAAATATCTCCTCCGTTTGGGATTATGTAGCCTAGTTTTAGGACGGAAGCAGGTCATAAGTTGTGTGAAGCAAACTGACTGGCCCATGGTTTTTCTTTTTCTTTTTTTTCTTTCTTCCTGCAGCGTCGGTAGGGACATATCTGTACAAAATAAAAGCTGTGTAATCATGTCTTACGACGATACGATGGGAAAATTGACCCGTTTAGCAACTAACCGGCTGAACTGGCTCCCCATCCCAAGGTATCCCTTTAAATGGGCAATGAAGTGAAGTGAACTAACGACAAAGTTAATATCCCCTTGAGACGTACGCTATATAACAAACTATTCTCCAATGATCCCCCAACCAAAATGATCTCTTTTTTTGCACAGAGGAGGATATTTTTTTTTGCAAACCAATATAATATATGTATATGTACTTTCTAAAAACTTTTTCTTTTGTTTTCCCTCTAGAATCGCCAACTCTACCATAATGTTACAGCCGGGATAATCCTGAGCAACCAAAGTTTAGTACTCCAGTTGGTTACCCGGAGGTCAGCTGGGAATTATACATGCGTCGCTTCCAATGCGGTTGGCACCACTGTCAGTAATGTCTTCCCGCTCCGGGTCAAATGTAAGTTGGATTGCATTCACATTCATTCCCTTCTTTCCCGTCCGCCGCCGTTGCTAACATTATTTCCGAATTTCCTCCTTTTCCTTCAATTTAAACTACCATTTTTGCTTCCAACTCGTTCGTTGAACTTTTTTTTTATCCTAATGGATCTGCTATGCTGCTGGCCCGAGTTTTTTGGGCCGTATTTTGCATTCTCTCTCTTCTGCATGTTTTCCCCTTCAAATCTATTATTAGCGAGTATTATGAAATCAAACAAGGGAAAACACAAATTTTGGAGGACACGAACCGAAAATTAACCCGCAAAATCCATGCTCTGCGCCATATTGACTGTAAAATGCACCGAAATGGGGGGTTTCTTTGGGCTGGCGTGAAACATAAAGTATGTAATCTATTGTTGTCATTCACAAGGAGGCAAAGCCAACTTTTCCCTTTCTCCTCCCAAGAAAAGTCGTGGAAGATGGTGGTGGTGGCGAATTTTGCGGTGAACAAATCTTATGTAAATGTGGAGAGAAGAAGAGGAAGAAAAAAAGTGGAGTATGCGGCTATTGTGGTGTGTGGTATGAAACCAAAAGTGCAGTAGCCAGTCGTCTAGTCTCCTCTCTTCTGTGTAGTGTATACTTAATTTCAGGGTAGGAATGCCGTAAGTGAAAACAATGGAAAATAATAAGCATGTTACTTTTACTTTGCTTTGCTCTCCTCTCCGTCCGAGTTTTGTACTCGCGCGGAGAGGGAAATAAGAACAAAAGGAAACTATTACAAAAATTAATGGGACGCTATATAGAAGCCGGGGATACAATGGTTTTAGGAAACGCACGACAAAGGCAAATGTACCCTGTTTAGTTGCGTTTTGGCAGTTTAAGTGGTGAAAAGGGATTTTGAAAGTTTTAAGAAAACAAACTTCAACTTCAAAAAGTGGTGTCTCAACTCTCTCTCTCTCTCTCTCAACTCTTTCGGGCTTTGGGTAAAAACAAATGGGCTTGCAAATAATAATAATAATACAACATATCACGACCGACGGGCCAACTTAGTTTATTATGTACAAGCGTCTGTCTTTTCTCCAAGTTGTGATTAAATCTGAGAGACCGGTTTTGTTTGGGAAAAGCAAGGCGCAATTTACTGTCTACTACGGAGCGGAGGAGATTTGCAAAGAAGCAAATAAGGGGATTTTGCTCATTTTTTTTAAAAGGAATGGTTCTGATGTTTAGCTGCCACGAGTAATTAGGGGGATGGACGGGAGATACCAAGGGGGAAAGGACGGGTTTATAATAACCAAGTGTTGATGTATTAATTTTTGGCAGGGAATTAAGGGGTGCGCTAATGCGTAGTTTTGTACACTTTGGTTGTGCGTAACGTGTAACATGACGTAACGTGGATTTGTCGATTAGAATCGATTAGACGCCATTAACGTTTAAATGCGTATACGTTATGGAAATTTAAAAATAGATTCAAAATACCAAGGGGGAAAGGACGGGTTTATAATAACCAAGTGTTGATGTATTAATTTTTGGCAGGGAATTAAGGGGTGCGCTAATACGTAGTTTTGTACACTTTGGTTGTGCGTAACGTGTAACGTAACGTAACGTGGATTTGTCGGTTAGAATCGATTAGACGCCATTAACGCTTAAATGCGTATAAGTTACCGAAATTTAAAAATAGATATTATTGAAATGAAAAGTTCACGGGACGTACATGAAAAATAAAGATGCGTAAAACTCTGACCAACGTATTTAAAGTGATAACCTAACGATTCTCATTTTTGTGTATTTAAATACGTTTTTTTTGCTACGCAAAACGAAACTATACAAAAAAATTTATTTCCAGAAAACCATTCAGTGTCACGACAGGAAGTCGTGTGTATGGCCAATATGCAAAATATTATTACTATTACACTTTCGCCTTCACCAAGACCCTGACTGAAACACGAAACAAGCTTTTTTTCTTTACAAGAAATTCAAAATTAATTTCACTTGCCCCTGTTGGTGTGATAGCGTATTAATGTATAATAAATCAAATGAAAAAACAACAACAGAACGGGAATGAAAGTTATTGTACGACATGACGTGCCTCTACTGCTTGTCAGCAGATAATATCTCTTGCCCTGTTGATCAGTCATGAAATCTGTGAATGAATTAAAAATTAGCATTTAACGTTGGGAGAATTTGTTTTTGAATTCATTAAGTTTCTAACAAAAAGTGGGCACTTGCGGGACAAGTGCACAAGGTACAATTCATCTGATAAAAAAGGATTTTTTATAATCATGCACATTCTCTTTTAATTCTAACGGTTATTTGGTATATAAAAATAGGCTGATGGTGAGATGCATTCATGCAACCACATGGTTGTTTATTCAATAAAACGGTCATTTTAATCATATTTGTAAGTCATATTTCTAAGTCATACTTTAAAGGCTCATTTTTTTTCTTCTATACCAAGTAAAACATATATGGCAGCAGATCAACGATGACCACATTTAGGCACATTGTTAGCGATAATGGAATAGAGAACATACAACGGACTTTGTTGATCCAATCAAGCATTTACACATGTCATCCCGTACCATTATTATTATACAGTTACATTTTATCGCTTACTTGCCCACAACCATTTTATTTAACATTGCTCACCACACTCATTCATTCATCTCCTTCAATTTACTTTGATTTAAATTTTTCGCTTACAACTCACAAAAAATGCATTCCTCTTTTATATCCTTTGTAAGCAGTTTTTACTTTTTCCCCCTCAAAGACTTGACTAAAAAAAACCCGACTGACGACGGGAGCCAGACTGTTGCTTCCGTGGCATAATTTACAGGGATCTAATCCTCGCCGATCCATATTCATAGCACATTACTCTTGGAGCCAAAGGTCATGAATTCAATATCCTAGATTGATATTTTATGAGCGTTTTTCATATTGTCGGAAGGCCCGTAAAGCACCATTTCAATTAGATATTAGACTACTGCCATGTTTCATCTTTAAAAACGAGACTTTTTTCCTTCTCTCTTTCGATGCATTTCATCTTCATCCACTCTTCCTCTCCTCCTCCCTCGTATATATTTCCCAGCGCAACACCAAGGCAGGAGCATTCCGCAGACAAAGCGTTTACGATTTTTCAAACCTTTTTACCTCCTCATCGTTGCCCCGAGCTCAAGAGTACCATATTTTATTATTGCATGCAGAAATTTATTTTCGGAACTACGGTTGTTGTTGCAAACGGGAAAGCAATTCGGCGCTGGAACAGGCTATGCCCATGTAGCCAGTCGCTCTTCTCTGCCAGAGAGAGGTTTTAGCACAGTCATTTTAAGTTATAACAAGACAGTCGTAAACATTATCTTAAAACCTAGGGAAAATGGGAGCAGTGGGTTTTATAGGATGTAAGACCCAGTAAAATCCTAATGTTACATATTACCGAGCTCCTTGTGAAGATACGGAAGATGGGCAGTTATGCTTGATTTATGTCGTGTAAGCATGGAGTGAAAGTAGGCTGGCAAAGTGGTATAAACACACACATCCACATCCACACATCCAACCTCGCAGTCACCACCACACACACCACTGCACTGCCTGCTCAAAACTAATAAGTGAAAGTAGAGGAAATCGTTCAGTTCTGCTGTTTTCCGTGCAAGGCTGAAGCTAGCTAAAATTGTGTTACGTAAGCAAAAGATAACACTCACTCGTCCCGCATCCCTGCCTGTTATCGTTTAACTTGAGTTGATCTCCCGTTTTTGGCCCGCCTGAATCAGAATTATGATTAAATGAATAGTCATGGAATATGAATGGGAAATCAGGATGCATAATAACATAACTATATGCATCGCTATATTGATCGTTGAGGAAACGTGTGCCAGAAGAGGAGCCGAACCGATGCGTAGAACATTTTGGTGTTATGGGATTTTTGAGGCAAAAGTGGGTGTAAAGGCCGTTAGGACGAGGGGAGGAGAGCTAGAAAAAAAGTAGAATATACGAGCAGAGTATTATATGTTATTATTTGCAATGAAAACAAGCTGTGTGTGCAGCTAAGCTATATATATATTTAGTCGGCTCCAAAAATGCAGTTTTCCTCCTGCCATGAAGCCGCCATGGTCGTCGCACTAAAAATGAGCGAGAGGAAGTTGTAAAAAGCTGACCTATGAACTAGAGGGTACTCCAGGAGGAACCCAACTGACATTATAACTCATACATAATGGACTTTTACTGCGTAAGGATTTTGTCACCACCACCACCACCGCCGCCGCCCTGTAGGTATAAATACAAAAAAGAGCGGAGAGTTGTTGAAAGGAGGAGGAGGAGGAGGAAGGAGTGCATTTCACAACTTCAATACAACAGCCTATCCTCTTTAGTGTAATATTGTGCGTGTGAGAGTGAGAGGTTGTGAAATGGCGGGTGGCATATTGTTCACTAAAACCGGACAGGTTTATGAACTAGCCAGTCAAGTGACTTCAGCAGAGACCCTCGGTGTGATTTCGTCGTGAGAGGTGGGATTATATATAAGATGAAAGTTTGATTTGAGCAAGGAACTGTATTAAAAGTCTGGAGGAGCATTTAATTATTAGGGAGATCTTGAAGACTTTGAGACGTCTTAATCATGATGTTCACTAGAGTGTAGAGGAACGAGGAACATTGGAAGGAAGTCAACATTATTTTTTTATGTTTGTTTTTCATTGCGTACGTACACCCATGACGTGGGCAGTAGTGACACGGGACACGTCCATTTCGCAAATCTAATGGCCTGTTCCACTGTATATTTGTGTTTATGGTGGAAATAACGTGACAGGATTATAATGGGCTGTAGTAGCTCCGTGGCATATTTGCGTAAACATACAATTGTCCTGCCTTAATACCCATATATACCGTTTATATATACTACCACTACCACACACAAAAACGCAATGGGATCTTTTTTCATACTAAAGTCGTCATTACGGAGATCCTTTTTCATCCGAAAATCTTGCCGACTTGTATTACTCCCTGAAGCTTCCCCGCTATTCCCACTACTACTACGCTCCGTACCGTCGTGGTCGGACCATAAAAAAGGACACTTTTTAAAGGAAACCCCGTTAGCGCACCACCACCACCACATTCTCCAGGATCATTCATTTTCGTCGGTATTTTTGCCGTGTAGTTTGGCAGAGTTCCGGCACGACATAGTTCCCTTTTTAGGTGATTCCCTTTCCTCTTCTCCTGCCTCCTGCACATTACCTGAATATGTCTCCATTTTTTGGGACTTTCCCAGTCACCAGCACCATATAATGATTAATTCTAGCCCATTATTTTATTTCTCTCTGGGTTCTGAAAAAAGTAGGTCTTTCTTGCCGACGAGATGAGATCCATGATAATTTGTTTTTATGGGTATGCAGTTTTGTGCAGGCCTAAAAATAGGAAGTGAAATCGAATAATGGAACCGACCGCAAGTAAGTTGGCCCTGGCAGAAAATATATAAAAAGAACCATTGTGAAATTGCTGCTGGATGGTTTCCAGTGACCTGGAAATAAGAAATGAAGAACACTGATTCCACCCTCACCCCCGCCCCACCCACCCCGCCAGTAATCCCATCAACAACAAGATCTTTGATAACCTTCTTTGTCAGTATAGCACGCTATGAGTAAAGAAAGTAATCCTTTTTGACAAAAAAAATAATCCTATGGTCATGGTGGAAAATTAGCAGTAAAATTCACAATTTGAATGTTATAGACCAACCAGAGGTCGTTATAAAGTAATATACAGCAGTTTTGGTGCACTACTATTACTACTGCCGCAACAAAATGCAGTTTGTCCTTTTCCCCAAAAAATATGAGAACAATTCCAAAAAGCTAAACTTGTTCAGTTCAACGAGCACTATAACCGCTTTGTTCTATTACCACAGGATATCTCTTTGATCGCTTTTGTTATAGACCAACCAGAGGTCGTTATAAAGTAATATGCAGCAGTTTTGGTGCACTACTGCTACTACTGCCGCAACAAAATGCAGTTTGTCCTTTTCCCCAAAAAATATGAAAACAATTCCAAAAAGCTAAACTTGTTCAGTTCAACGAGCACTATAACCGCTTTGTTCTATTACCACAGGATATCTCTTTGATCGCTTTAATTTCCAGAATAATATAGTAATTTTTGTGATTCAAAGCTAATATTATGATATTATAACTCTTGTAATCTTCGCATCAAAAGGTCGGCCCGACTTTAATGTCATAGCCATTATTACCAGCACAATATCTTCATTCCGGAAAAACCATCAAACGTTGCAGCGAGTCTGAGAAATTCCTCTTTTTGTTTGTGCATATCCTTGTTGTTTTGTTGCCGTTTGAGGGTTACCTAATTTGAATTGAAGTGGCGTCCTCCAGCCTTCCTCCCGTATAACCGGCTCAACACTAAACCCTTGTTCAATTTCCCCTCAGCCGAGGAATTTCCGACAAAAGCATAATTGCGGGGCGGAGAGCATATATATACGTATATAGTTAAAATAGGGTTATAACACTTACCACCGGTAAAAAAGGGGGAAATGGATTTTGAGAATTTCGGATTCCCTTTGCATATCCTGTTATTAATATCAACAACAATTTTCATATATTTGGAACGTGACAAGAGATCATCATGAGATTCCGGACGGACTGACTAAAAAAGTACAGGTGTATAGCACCCCTCCGCCTTCCTCCCACCATCATCATCCAGCTTCCCCAAAATATTTTCCATAAAAACGAACTTGAGCGGCTTGCTGCTGCGGCGGATTGCAGAAATCCTTTGAAAAGTGCTTGACACATCTCGAGGATGTCGAAAGAAGGATCTGTCCTATAAAGTAAAGTAGAAAGTAACGAGAAAACTGTTACAAGTTGGGTAATGGTTCCACGTAGAGTGTTGAGAGCCTCTTAGAATATTCCCAAGTTTCCCATTCCCTCCAAAGAGAGTTTCGCTTGTTGGCAGAGGGGAAGTGGAGGAGGACTCTGAAGTCTTGAAGTGGTACGATGACGGTGGTGTGGTGGTGGTGGTGGTGATCGCATTAGGTCATTTTGACGATACTCGCGCGCTTCTTTCCACTTTCTAATTGTAACAAAGTTACACAGCTACTGGGCGATTGCTAATGTTTCTCTGCTAATTTACTTGTGATATTATGCAATATCCTCAGATTGTGTCATGCATATGCATAAAGGCGAGGAAAAGTTTTCCGTGTACTGTGGTTGGGTTTTACATCAGGGACAAAAGCAAGCAGTCTTCATCCAAAGTGTTCCATTTTTTTC
The DNA here is from genome assembly GCA_036850665.1 of Dicranocentrus wangi. Classification (NCBI taxonomy): domain Eukaryota; kingdom Metazoa; phylum Arthropoda; class Collembola; order Entomobryomorpha; family Entomobryidae; genus Dicranocentrus; species Dicranocentrus wangi. Next base: position 4,022 of record JAANSN010003506.1, on the reverse strand, counting down.
TCGTCTTGGGCGGAAAGATCCTTGAAGACTTGTCTTTGATCTCGGGGAGAATTTAGCGATTTCCGCAAAAAATAATGAATATTACACTTTTAGAGCGGAATACTCAAAGCGAGAGAGAGAGAGAGAGACATGAGTCGGGATCTTAATCCTTTCCTCTCATCTACTTTACATATACAAAATGTCATCGTTGCTGAGGGAAGTGAACGAACTGTGATGTCATCCACGGGTTGGTGACTCTGCTTTGAAACCAGCAGTCCGGTGGTACGCAACACGAAACACTCTGCTCCGGCCGGGACTCTATATAGAACCTTGGCTCATTTTTTGTGCGTTTCTGGTCGCAGCTGAGCGAGAGTGAAGCTGGTGGAGTGGATTCCAATGTTGAAATTCATTAACGAGGGAAACCACGCTCAAAGTTAATAATTTCGGAAAGAGATACAAAAACCGGAGGAGAATGGTTGGGCCAAAAACTTATATATAATCCCGGAACAGATGAGAGTCAACGTCAACTTTATTCTCCTATCAGCACAATCCAAGGAAAAAGGATCTATTATATCCCTATAGTCCCGTGCTCCACGACAGAGACACCACTCACAATTAGTCAATATACATGCGTAGGAAAATGCGGAATGACGGCTCTAATGATAAAGGATAGATTGGCTAATTTTTTGTCACAAGTTGGCCCACGCATCATTTAGCGTCTGGAGAAAAAGAAAAAAAAAAGACGAGAAACTCGTCTTCCTCCTCAGGACATATCAGGACAATGGGGAATAAGTGAAACTTTCAATGGGCTTCCGAACCCATAAACTTCACCATTTCTTCCAACGAACCCAGGAAAAAAAAGTTGTTTTCCTCCATTTTCAAGATTTACTATTCCAATCACGATCAAGTGCTAAAGTTTTACGAGCTCACAGGTCTATTTTTTTCTCGGCCTTGTTGTACATACCAATAATATAGTGCTGGAGAATGAATGAATGAATGGTGAAGTTGGGAAACTGGAAATTTGAGCCGTTATGGAGAGCTACTTATTTTAAATCTAAATGTTAAATTTGGGCCCGGCACGTGCAATTTGATGCTGTGCCAAGGGCACTTTTGAAATACATACAAAGCTGATATTATTATTTGAGCAAAGTTTTTCGAATTTGGGAATTCAAGGAAAATGTTTAATAAGCTTGAAGAGAAATTTTTTGAAATTAGATTTTTAACCTTCCAACTGCGCAAATTAAAATTCAGAGAAGAGGATACATACATTGACGAGGGATAATTCAAAATTCGGAGAAATCTCTAAATTCTTACTCGGTACAGTACAAAAGAAATAGGAGATTGTTGATATATGTATATTTCGTGTAATCCCTCAAGTTATAAATAAATGTATCATCCAGCTCTCTATAAAATTCAATATAATGGTTTTCCTGGAAGACGCGCTTGTGGCATTAAAATACAAGCTCAGTGGCGAATGGAAACTCGGTTAAAGTGTTTTCCCCTCTAAACTTTTTTTTCTTCTCAGTATCGTTTACATATTGGGTCACGTCACCTTCCAGCCACCTACGTACGTAGGCTCTTCTTTCGCCTGCTCCATATATTGTCCTCGTTTGAAACAAAATTAAGTTGTGTGGAAGCCTTAAGCCTGGTTGGTTGTTTACTTGTAGATTAATTGCAGGGCCGAGCGATTCACTTCAGTTCAGTGTAAAGGCGTAATGGAATCTAGGTAAAGTAAGCATTAGAGGATATTTCATTACCGCTTCTGAAGTGAAGTTAAAGTTGCCCACCACACACCACGGCTACACACCATGCTTTTTTCCCTGGTGATGTGATGGTGATGATGATGACGACGAGTGAGAGAGTGAGAGATAACGTGTATTACATTCCCTGAGCGGAACTTGAAGTGGATCCAGCAGTCTAGCTAATTGCCAGAGGATATACACACAGTCTCATGTGGTGTTCCACGACGGAAAGGTATTACTCCGGCCGTGGCGTGGCGAACTTACTGTATATATAGTTTCCAAAATACACAGCATTTAGGCATTTTACATGGCTAAGCTAACTTCCCAAAATCCCAATATTACATTAAGCCTCGACGAGATCTCCTTCCTCCTGCTCCATGTCCATTGCATTTTGTGTCGTGGAGTCCGATGGCCGCACCAGATGTACGGCGCTCCTCAACTGAAAACTTTACACACACAACGGGCCTTTGTTATAGAGGGATATCTTTCGTTTTCCTTTCGGGCTGATGGAGTCTCGAAAACTGGGCAAAAACAACGGGATGTGTAATTGAGTGAGTGATGCCTGGTCGAGAGAGTGAGAGAGAGAGAGAGACAGAGAGGGAGAGAGCGTGTGAGGGAAAGAGTGAAATCATAATTGGCATTGTGTGTAGATTGTGTAGAGCACCAGTGCTAATGACATGAGAGGAGTTGAATAAATCTGAGGAAAATTAGAGGGAAAAGAAGACCAAGGAGAAAAGGATGTAGTAGTAGTCTTGCTCTTGCACCACCGCCACCACCACTCCCAGATGTTATGACGGGTGGGAATGAAATGATAGGCCCGTCATACAATCCACATATCCACCTAGCCAACCAACCGTGCCTCCTTCCCTCCATTTCATGCTCTTGATGATGCAGTAGATACACATCTCATCCAACTTGGTTGGATTGAGTTATGATATGCATAATTTATAATATTAACGCTTTCCCACTTCCCATTAGATTACAACAGGCGCAAGGAGACGAATAGGCAGAGGAGGAGAAGTATTTTGCGTGACTGCAACTGCGAGAGATATTCATTCGCCTCCTGCTCGAATTGAGTAGATATGCATCGCATGTCTATAATACTCCTCCTGTCTGCTCTTTTTGAAGATATCCCTTCTCACGACGACGGCGATATCATGATGATGATCATTCCAGATGATTTCGGGTTTTCAAGTGAACACCCTTCCTTTGCGTGGTGGTATGATGGCAAGGATTCCATTAATACAGCAAAAAATTCCTCCACGCTCTGCCTCTACATGTGTTGCTAATTAAACGGTGGTGGTGGTGGTGGTTCTCTCCCCACTGCCAACTGTGAATCCCGGTGTGCCACTCGTCCTCGATCTATCCTCTCTATATACCTTCAAAACTAATTGAAACGAAGGGATCGAGCCTCTGCTGCTTAATTAAATTACACACTTCTCATTCATCCCGACAAACCAGAAAATGCCTTTCCTACAATGCCCCCATCATATCAACTCTCCTATATCGTTTCTCATTTTGTATTTTATTTTCTCTCTTTTTGTGTTCTAGATGCTCCAGTCTGCAAAAGCGACAAGCCCACGATTGTCGGCGTGTCAAAAGGGGAACGGGTTTCCATCAAATGTGAGCTTGACGCGGATCCGGAAGACGTCAGTTTCAAGTGGCATCTAGCCTCGTCCGGGCAAATGGTGGAGGTGCCACCATCTAGGTACGCCAACAAGGGAGCTTCTAGTCTCCTCCACTACTCGCCAATCTCGAATCTGGACTACGGGTCGCTCTTCTGCCGGGGAACCAACTCGGTCGGTGCTCAGATGACTGCTCAATCCTGTGTCTTTCAAATTGTAGCAGCTGGTAAGTGCCAAAACAAAGAGATAGCAGCGCCACCTCCCATCTGCACTCCTCCGTGAGAACTGTGAGAAAGTGGGAGAAAGTGGGTTCCATTCGTTCTGCTTTCTCCCGCAAGGTGGTCCACCCCGTCCGGGAAAGTACCACCGTTCTGCTGTCGCGGAGAACTCCCGTTGCATTATTTTTTTTTAAAAAAAGAAGATGCATTCCCTTCGTTTTTTTTCATGCGATTATGGTCGAGCTGGGAGTTTTTTGTTGTTGACTAGAATGGGGGTCATTCATCCCATCCTGGAAAACATTTTTTATTTACCCCCGATTTAAAACTCTTCAAGGACTTTTGCCATCCCCCATAAATTGCGATAAGCCAGTAAAATTTATCATAGGATAAAACAATGCTTTAAATGTGGTCCTTCATTTTTTGCAGAGAAACCGTCCCCAGTGACAAATTGCACGGTT
>JAANSN010003505.1:0-18350 GCA_036850665.1 Dicranocentrus wangi | reverse complement strand
ACTCGGTGCAAGATGTACAAGTGGCAAAACACATCCGCAACAAATCCCACACACCAGGATTTACATAAATGGCATACATAATAGATTGAGAGTACATATCTATGCTATACAGCGTATATTATAGTAATTTGTTTTTTTTCGAGAAACTAAATTAATTCTTACATCCGGTCATGTATGACAAAGAGTGTGACATTGGGCGGAGGTAAGGGTGAAGTGAAACAGACTCGAACACAATGGATTTTACTTTACTGAGGTCAGGTGGTGTAACCTGTTGCCTAATTTTAGCATGGTAGGTAAGGTTTTGTAACAATTAAGCTCAGCATCCTTGCACATTTGTTGATCTAGAATGGCTTCAGAATAATAGCGAAGAAAGGAAAAAAGTTACAGCGAAGCCAACTTAAGAGCAAACTTGAACAAAGTGGAAAAGTTTTGATCATGTTACCCCACTGTGCCCACTAATTAATATGCACACTGCGAATCTGTGCTTCGTTCCTTATTCTAGCTACACACTTGTTCTAACACTCCAAACAAGCGACACGACAAGGTCACGTTACTGCTATAGTCACGTGAATACTTTCCGTTTTATTTTCTAATTGCAGCATGTGAAGCAAGTGGCAAGGTGGTAAGTAAATTAAAAAGAAGAAAGGAAGTAAATAGCTGTTGGCGTTTGCAGATTATTTGTTTTGTTGTTCCGTTCGTTCGTTCGTTAAATCGTTAGCGTTTCAAGACCCATTTAATGGACCCTGTTCATTCAAGTGAAGCTTCTAAAGAGGGCAATTTACAGTTTGTTTTGGTAGAAAAGGACGAGCTGAGCGTGTGCGAAGTATGACACTTCAAAGATTAGGATTTTTTTGGGATTAGCTGTGAACACTGGCGTATAAACACAAAATGCCAGAATATGCAAACTTCAGTTGTGAACTTTCACCGTGAGCGCTAGCTAGTCCTCAACTCGACCTGAATACCTATCTTTGTGCAGTTTTTGCCAAAACCTCAAACGGAAAATGGCATGTGGAGCATCAGGGTGATGTTCTGGTGAAAGTAAACAAAAGACTTCATAATTTAGAACACTTCAAAACACATATTAGCTACCACCATACATATTTTATTGCTAGCATTACTGAACAATATATTTGCTTTGAAATGTAAATTCTTCATTTCCTATCCCAATTCGGAATACAAGAGCTTAGGGCAAAAATGCTCCACCTTGGGGACGGATAGTTNAGGGCAAAAATGCTCCACCTTGGGGACGGATAGTTATAGCTGGTTGTGTGTTTGTAAAATGTAAACCGTATCTCTGGTCTTGCATACCTACACCCTACCCTAACCATGCAAAATAGTGTTTCCTGGTCCTTTTCAGGACTCTTGTAACTGCTCCCCTCACCCCCCCAGTCCCACCAACGCAATATCACTTTAGGAACACTACAAAAAGTGAAGGATGATCAACCTATTAAATGCAGCACGGTTGAACCTTTTGTGTATAATATCAACTCAAGGAAGGAAAAGCATGGCATTTCTTCTGGGGATTATGCTGCCATTGCTGTCTAGCTTCAGAAGTTCCGATGGCCTTGGGAATCTGATTCAAACAACTGGAAATCTCGCTATGCTAGTGTAAAAAGCACATCTGGACTGGAAATGGGATTGCTAATTCATTCTACATAGTTAGTTAGAGAGAATAGAGAAGTGATGACGCGAGGAACTTATGAAATAACAAAAGTCTAAAGTATATTGCGGGAAAGTCTTTTTTCTTTATTCTCTAAAACTCCTTTTGTATAAAATATCGTCGACAACTTCAAGCACAACGTGTATGAAGCTCAATTGTGTTTTAAACCGTTAATGGTTGATGGAATTATTGGTTACTGTTTACTTATATAATTCCGAGTGCTATCGCACACATTTTTTAAAAATCACGCGTAATGTGGACTACTGGAACGACAGCTGTGTCGCTGTGTATTTAGAATTCCTCCGCATTGAAACTTGAATCAATTGGGAAAGAGAAAGCAGTAGAGAAAGTTTATTGTGTATTGTGTATAACTGATTTAAGTGTTAAAGTACGTTCCTTTTACTAGATTTCATTTCAAGAACAACTTATGTTAAAACGTAACAATATCCACTTACCAATACAAGATTTTAAACCACATCACATCCCACAACTTGTTAAGACTTTTTAAAGGAGACAGAGAAAGTTTGTGATTCGGAAAGGAATGGCTAGGACAGGACAACATGTAGACGCAGGCAGAGGTCTGGGGTTCGGCCGGCTCAACAATATTGAGCATGATAAATTGGTTATGCCCATTTTATGCTATGCTACTTTAACATTAGTTTCCAAGAGTTAAAAGTAAAAAACCGTGGTGTATTACCCACTTTTTGTACGTAAGAACGAGGAATCGGTACGACTTTCATATACGAAGAATGAGATATTATCCAACCATAATAATAACGTCCTTCTGACAATTAAGTAGGTCGCAATCGCAAGTTAATAATAATAATTTAGGCCATCATCATAAGTGACAAATGGCAATACTCAAAGATTATACAACGTCGACGTGATAAATATAGCATGCGTATGCGTGTTATGAAAGATGTAAATTTCAATTTAATTAATGTTTACTAAAACTTTTACTAACAGAAAAGCAGCAGGAAACGTTTTTATAACGGTTTCACCGTAACGATCTTATGACTTGGTAGGTACTTAGGATTTCAGCATTGTAACGTAAAAGCTTACTGAACCGAACCATGGCGTGTTCATTGTAATTATGCTGCGTGAGTGACAATGAACTCTCACACCAACTTCAACATCAAAGCGTGGAGGCGCTGGTAAACTTCTGCTTCAACCAACGGTAGTCAAGTTAAAACATGATGAAAATTACGCAGCTGAACGTTTTAATTATCAATAGGGTCTTGAATGGCATCTTAAAATGGCTCATTTAAGCGTCAACGTGACTACCGTTTTGGAAATGTGCGTTCTCGAACGACCATTTCACTGCCAAAAAGCTTCAGATGAATCCTGGGCTTAAGCACAAAACTTTTTAGTTGTTGCTAACCCCAGTGCACCCCAAGGAACAAGGAACATTCCTGTAGTTGAGTAAGCCAGTCCAATACTTGGAACTAGAAATAATGGAAATGGTCTATGAAATGGTAGTTGAGTCGAGGTCGACGACTACAGTTTCAATAGGCAATAGTCTGTGAAGAAATAGACTAACATGCAGGTTGCTTCTGTTGCAAATTGAATTGAAATAATATGCCAACTCGTTGGTAGCATACCTAGTAGATATCATAACACACTATGAAGCCAAGTTTCCAAAAATGTGATGTTGTACATTTGGTTGTGGTATCAAGCATGATCCTGCATTAAATTAATACATCTTCTGCAACGTGCCAAACGAGACGTACATTTTTTCATAGGGGCATTGTGTAACCAGTCTTGCGGAATATCATTATCGGTTCCCGTCGTCAGGTCAAGTATGCAAAATATGACAAAAACGCTGACAAACGAGAGACAATGCTTAGATTTCTGTACTGTATGGTGTAGAAATGAATGGTAGATTTTTATTAATAATACACAAATCTATAGTCACAATAGAAAATAGTCCCCATGTCCCCATATTCAAGCCATTGCGTAAATGCTCCATTCTGTTAAACATTTGCAATTACAAGTTTTTTTTAACCTTGAGCCAAATTGCAACTTTTTGACCGTATTCATAACTGGTGGATAAATCAAAAGATCAAAGATGGATCGATGTCGTTCATAGAAATCCACATGAATGAATGGATATCAAACAAAGAAAGATCGTTATGCACAATCATAAAACCAGAACATTTATCATTCTAGTTGCTGCGGAATGAAAGTGAAAACTCTGGATGCTGTTTCAACCACAGAGAACATGGGGCATTGTAAGTTTTATAACGATAATGACAGGATATTATACGTTATAAATACATCATGGATGAATGTGTGCATTGCGCATGCAATAAATTTCAAAATTGATTTCGCGAGTCCACCATGCTTAAGTTTGTTGCCTCCACATGAAGGCCAGGGCAGCGAAAGTGAATACAAGCAAGACCGTACGAGGAAACTGAGGAAAGAGTAGGTTAATGATGCGAAGCGAAACTCATGGGATCCCTAAGTAGCATACTTTAGCATAGTTTTACCAAAAAGATGAATAGGTAGTCGTGTATATTGGTTTCCCTTAATACTGAACATTAAAATGACTTATGCGATGTCATAATATGCAAACGTTATCCATAATCCACGACGTGACTTTTCGAATTATTTTTCATAGTTGCTTTCAATTTATCGTCATAATTTCGTGCCATCGAAGTAGCGTATCCGGAACGCATATATTTAAGTGCCACTTGATAGTGTCTATTTTACTAAGACCAGTTATATTGATTAGTTGCGCGGTTCCAAACCTATGTAATTAATGTAATTGTGAGATGAGACCAAAGCGGATCCGTACTCTGTGTGCGTATATTTTGCTTGTTTCATCAATCGTCATCGTCATGTCAGTCACCCACATTGTTTATGTTCCTCCGTTCACTGTTGCGGATGTTGCGTGGCTGTTTCCCTTCTATCACTTTCCTTTACGGCATAACCCTGCCTGCGAAGTAAATGTGTGTGACTTTCCAAAGGAAAGTGCAAATGTCAACATTTATTCTCATTACTGAAAACTTGTTTTTGTTGCGTAAAACTCATGAGCAGGTGCAGGCTCTTTAGTTGTCAGGCTGTGGGTGGATGTACGTAATTAGGATACAACAACATCGTGTTATTATAAAGCTTTCTCTGGAATGGGTGGGATTGGGATGTGGGATTGTCTTTATTCGTATCTTATGCTTGTATTGCTCGAGAACATGTGAAAGGAAAACACAGGTTATACACACAAAGCACAATGTTTTAGTTTCGTATTTTGGTGAACAGAAATTATTCTGGACGACCAAAAGCACTACTTGCATATGAACTTGTTTACATAAAATATATCGTCTTGGTCATTACTTGTATACCTAGCTGTTATTGTGTATGTAGTATTACTTATAGGCATGATACTGCTGGCGAGAGAGTCAATTTTTGTTAAAAAGAAATGTAGTCCATTAAGGTGAAACGCGTAGCATATATAGGGGATATATGTATGTATAGTGTTTCTAAAGATTTCAATATCGTTTATCGTATCATCATCATCATCAATCATATCACCACACCACAGGCACACACCGTCCATTCCACAACAATTTCATTTGTATTCATAGACATTCAAATAAGTAGTTTGTATTATTCCCAGAAACAAAGCCACATTTTTATTACACAATAATTTTCTGACCAAAATTATATTTAAATATGTTGGGTCTAAAATTTTTGTGTGATATATTTGTCGTTAACAGGTGGTATTTTGGCCAAACGTTTTGTGAAATATGGGCAGCCGTGGACGTGCTCTGTTGTACTTCGAGCATCCTGTCGCTGTGCGTAATCTCTCTGGATCGCTACATCGGTGTCACGCGACCACTAGCGTACTCAAGCATCATGGTCGGACGGCGAACATCAGCGTTAATTGTGGTCATCTGGACTGCCTCGTTTGCCATCAGTATCGGTCCACTGCTTGGTTGGAAGGAACCCCCAAGCGACAAAGCATATTACTGCACAGTAAATAAACAACTGGGCTACGTGTTTTTCTCAGCCACTGGATCATTCTACCTTCCCATGCTGATTATCCTCAGCGTTTACTGGAAAATCTACAAGGCAGCTATTCGTCAAACAAAGTTTCTTGAAAGCGGACAGAAGACTACGAAGCAAGATGTAACACTGCGAATTCACATGGGAGGCACGATTGGGGGTGGTGGACATGGGATTGCAAATGGAAATCGAGCAAACTCTGCACCGGATCTAGCGTTGTTGAAAGTAACTCCCGCACGAAATGGCAAGACTGGGAAAGTGAAGGAGATAGGAGCAGCAGTTATCTCAAGTAAGTATGAACATTCTTGTATATTAGTAATCCTTGGTATCCTTCATATGGGTGAGTGTCAGGTTATCGTGTCAACGGTTTTCCATGTGCTCCATTAGCACGACCGGAGGTGTCTTCCGCATCGTCACACACGGATGAAGGTAGCGGTGGCTTGGCAGCCCCAACAATGCTTGACTCAGGCAATGCTCTCCGGGCACACCGTGGAGGAAAAGGAAATAAAGCTTTGCATGCCCAAACAGAGTATAACTGCAACTGGACCTGTATTTCGTACAATAACACACGACAGAGGAATGGTAACAAGCAGCAGGACACAAATGGAAACTCTGGAAAGACTGGTAATAATAAGTCACACCGACCCCCTGAAGACTTTGATGTGGATCATCACCAACGCCATAATCGTAATCATCATCATCACAATCATCATAATGACGGAACAAAAGGGGGTGGCGAAGGTGGCCAACCAAATTCACTTACACCTAGTCCACCATCATCCTCACCAGAAAGAAAGCTGAACCCTGGGTTTGGGAAAATCGCGAAATTTAGGCGGCAGAAGAAAGCAGCTAAGACTTTGGCTATAGTCGTTGGAGTCTTCTTGGGGTGTTGGTTCCCCTTCTTTTTAGTACTTCCATTAGGTAAGCAATCAATGAAATTACCCCATATTTGCCCTGCTATTTTCAAAACTACGGGTTTCATTTTCATCCTGTTTGTCCAAGAATATCCATATATGAATGAAATAATAGCACAAAAAGGATAACGCCTTGAATTCGTAGCCATATGGTGTGCAGCTACTGTCGGAAATTTGATCACTGGGCTTTACTGGGTATGTGGCTTGGCAATTTATTCATTGTTCAAAGTGCTGGTTGAAAGTGGGAAAGTAATTTTCTGTCAGAAGAGAATTAGAGATGTCTTCAGGGAAAACAGCTATACACACACATAATAATAGTATGGGTGCTAACAAGGCACGTGATATAGGTTTGTAACAAACACAAGGCAATTGCCAGAAATGTGTTTTTTCACAAAACGTAGAAATGAATGCACAAATCTGCGGTGCGGTCGAGTACATTACTCTATTATTTGAAGGTAGCCCGTACTTTTAATCGATACTTTTAGAGCATGGTACTCTAGCTAATAACATCTCATTAATTATGCAATAATGTAACAAAATGTATCTTCAAAAAATGCTTGCACAGTTGCAACGTTGATGAAACTGGTTTGTCTGTCGCATTGTCCATATGCATAGCGATGCACTGACTGTTTATATACATAATACAAATGTACAATGCTGTACTAGGTTGCTTGTTTGTATTAATTCGTAATTGGAAAGTGGTTCCCAGCCAAGGTAAGTTGTCTACGACAGCGACGGCGGCTGTTTAGTACTTACTGACTAAAACGAAATTGATACCATTGTAAACATTAGTCGTTTATAGATTTTCCTTTTACCTCAACTCACTTTCCATATTTTTGTTGATTTGATTTTAGCATTCTACTTTCCAGTCCCAGTCACACACAGATTTAGTATTTTTATCCTGGTTCAGTTCAGCTATCACATTCTTCATCTTTATCCTTATAAATATTTAACCTTCCTTTCAATAATATCCAAACCGTGATGCACTGGAAGCATGTATAGGAGGACACTAACGAGAAATCGATATCGGGACTGAATGAATTGTGAGATCTCTTTGTGGTCGTTTCGTTGTGATACCTAACCCAGCTTCCAGCATGAAGCATGCTGTTGAGTTTTGAGAGACAGGAAAGACACAAATTTGCAACCAAAACTAGCAAACTTTGGTTGAAAAGAGAGGAGGGAAGGACGTCTTTTTGAAACATAAAATCAGTCATTCGACATGGTATACAATGCTTCTAATAACTGCGGAATGTGAAAAGCTGACTAAAAGGATAAATGGTTTTACGTACAGGCCTGTTGGGGCGGAAGTTGACGATGATGGTTTGGGAATTGGAAATGTTTATGTGAATATATACTACCTACATTTATCTTTGCTCTGCACAAATACCTACATACAATACCTAGTAACATGGTTATCGGAGTTAGAAAGAAAGCAAGGCTTAATCATTCTTCATTCTTGTTCTTGTAGGATGTCAGACCCAGGATCTTTTCAGAATTCGTCGTGCATCACTTCTTGCTGTATGAGTAATTTCCGATCTGGAATAGTTGTATATTCATACTACTTGTACGTACTACGGTTCACCTTGTAACATCCCCACAGACATTGTCGACACATTAGTGATGAATTTTGGTACATTTTTCCACTTCCCAGTTTTTCATCTTAATGGGAAGTAACATGCACGTTCAGAGTTGGAAGGAACTGGTAACTAGATTGGGAGTCAACTAGAAGGTGGAAGGCTTGGAAAGTCATTTCATTCGCGTGTTTCATGTTTCAGTGAGACGAGTATTAAGTCCATCAAGAGCAGTTGTTTTTCAGTGTGTACATATATCGACATGCCTATATCTTTCCATTTCCATCTAGACAAAGACAAAGATTGCATGGTCTAGGTGAAAGTGAAAGGTAAGTGTGACTAACGAAGCACGATAGTTCTGCGAAGTAGCTTTCATTTTTCTCAAGTTAAAGGACAGCCGTTGCTTATTAGCTCGTCAAACAGCTGTGGGTTGTATAGAATATTAATATGGGTTGCGTGGAAAATGAAATTGCGCTATTTTCCATCACCATAATGCAATGCAATGGTTTTCACCAACCGAGCGAGCCCTACTTATATGAGTTATATGCTGATGAATTTCTTCAATCCTGACGTGCGTGTACATAAACCCATGAAATTGAAAATTTCTCATTGTTTTGCAAAGTAAGCTTGGAGAGGCATACTTTGGTACGTATATGGCATGTAGTACATCGTGCAATCTCCAGCTGGTTTATTTTTCCCTGTCTAGTTTCATCTCACAAACCTCATTTTTCCTCGGTAGCAAGTTAAAAAGGAGACCATCTGTGTTACTTCATGTGTGTATGTAAATAGATACGCTCTTCAAATGAAAAATTGCGAATAAGCGTATACATTCTAGCCCAACCAAAAATGCGTTGTGACAAAGGATTTGACTTCCGTAATACTATACATGTATTATGTATATAGGAGATCCAAACGAGTTTCAGATTTTTCACTTGCTAGTCTTTCTGCGAAACATGTAATCCCCACCAAACGTCTGTAATCCTACGTGGACTACGTGGGATGTTGTATTCGTGCTGTTTGTTAACATTCACTTGGCGAATGTCTCATCAAAAATTAATCATAGGAAATTAGAGAAGTGAAGTACATATATCTTCGTATTTCATTCTGCCCAGGGTTTATTGTATGAGTGTGCATGCGGTCTTATAGCTCAGTTAGATCAACTAATTGTTCAAAGACTTTCCCGTTTTTGCTGAAATCGAATTGAGTTGGTCTTGGTTCATCTTAAACTGACATTGTGGCAGGCTAGGTCACGTACTTTGGGCACACCTGCCCCGCCGACCTCTGTCAGGCTCAGTGTTCCACGTTCATCATCTACATTGCGTTGCTTGCAATGTGTACTGTACAGCTTCTAGAAAACTTGGGCACTTGCGAGTGTGAAAATTTTAGGCATGAAACTAAAGAACCACTTCGGTCGGAGTGAAATTTTTTTGTTTAAAATCTAGGGAAATTCTACTTCCAAAACGTCAGGTTTGGTGCTTTGCTTGGTGCAAATAACGAGTAATTTGATTTTCCACTATGGACAATGGAGTAACCGACGTAGTAACAGAGTCTAGGAATCATATAACTTATTCAAGTCAATTAAGTCCAACGACTACTTTTTTCGAGTCGGAAATTCCGACTAAACATTTCATCGTTTAATATTTCGAAAGTTGGAACCACAACAAAGTATGTCGAGAAGAAGAAGAAGAAGAAGACAGTAGGCTTTAGCCAGTTGTGGTAACTCTTTTAGTCTTATCGTTAGTTTAGTATTCGTGTTCTCTTAAAAAACTTGTGAAACACGTACTGTATAGGTGTAGTTGAGACAAAATGCAATAATAATGGGATGTGAAGGACGTGACATCATGTTATGATGTGCCGCATGTGGTATGTCTTACGATCCTTTCAGGAATATAGATTACTGGCTAGAAAGATCCCGGATAGATACAAGTACCAGTTGCAAGGCATAAAAAAGTAAGGTCCTGAAAGGGTTTTAAAATAATGAATGTGAATAATATAACTTTGAAGCAAAAACGTTACGTATCTTAAACGTTATCCACTGTCTCAAAGGAGGAAAATGGATTTCCATATTATTTTTATTGTTTAATACTGTACTTTCTCCCTTTGTATTTCGAGCGTGATGATTTTGAACGTTTCATATTCGTAAAGTCGGCACAGAAGTTTGTAAAGTTATATAGAACTAGCTTATGTATGTAATACATGCTAACGATAAGTTTCTTGCTGCATTCTCGTTTTAGGGTTGAGGTATATTTGTTTGGTTAAGATCATAAGCTCAAATCATTAAGATTAGGCAGCGAGCTAGATTGTTCCGCTTGGTGGACTTGTTTTTATTGTTTAATACTGTACTTTCTCCCTTGGTATTTGGAGCGTGATGATTTTGTAACTTTTCATATTCGTAAAGTCGGCACAGAAGTTTGTAAAGTTATATAGAACTAGCTTATGTATGTAATACATGCTAACGATAAGTTTCTTGCTGCATTCTCGTGCATGTTGCAAGCTGTTCAAGTGCTTTACGTTTTGCCGTGTGGCTATAACGTCATCGCCAGATGAGAACGTATATAAGTATAATGAAAGGAATGAACTACGCAAAGGTCATTTGATGTGGTTATGGTTGGGTACGCAAACATCTTAATCCATTGTTTTACTCTTTTGTGGCGTTCATCTCCACTTCCCTGACTCTTCTTTCACATGTATAATGTTGTACGAGAAGACGATTTAGTATAAAACCGTTCCCATGTATGAAATGTACTGTCGCAATTATTGTTAGACGAAAAGGGATTTTGAACAAAGTCATGTTGAGTTGCGCAACCATACGGTTTTATAAGTATTACCGACAAGACCTTAACTTACCTAAGGAGTAAGGCTAGAACAAATGAAATATGCTTCCGGACTCGGCAACTGGTTGTATTATTACATGAAAAGTCTGCATGATGGGTCATCATACTCACATAATAAGATCTGTAATCAGATTACAGATGTGCCATTATATGTACAGTATAAGTACATTAATATTAGGTGTACATCTATAGTTGGTTAATTCAAGAAATGCTGCTGGTATATTTGTTGTATGAGGTTTTGTAGGGTTGACCTCTGACATTTACCCTAGGTCATGTTCAATTGATTGCAGAATTCAATAATCAGAGTGTTCGAGATATATAATGTTTTGTTGGATTTGAAGTGACCTTTGAAGTTTGACCTAGGTCGGGTTAACGGATGCATCCCTTAAGTAGAGTTGCCAATAAATGTGTATGCAAAGTTTGATCAAAATCGGACAAAGCGTTTGTTTAGCCGCTGCTCAATCGCTCAGAGCAGAGGGACAGGAACTCATAACATATAGGAGCATATAGCATTGTTCTGCTCTTGTGCTGTTTTATGTGTCACAAAGCAAGGAATGTCACATAACATGGTAGGAAGAAAATAAATCCCACACGAAAATACCCCCATAACGTAAAAGACTCGCTGAAAGCTTGGAAAGTAGGAGAGGATGTAAATATTTGATCGCGCAATTGCTACCAAATAAGCGTGTGTGCATTGCAAATACTACTTAAAATTCTATTTGTTCTGAAGTTCTCGCATGAGATTAAACATGAAACACTTACTTGTTACTAATACTTATCACTAATATCGACTGGAAACAGGCTGATAGATAAACATTAGTGCACAAGTAATCCTTTGGGAAACTAACATGTTTGTAAGTATTTTCGTAACAAATTCATGTTTAATAATACTACAATGCATTTGCAAACTACTACCTATATTAGTGCGGAAGAGCAAAAGAAAAGGAATTTTGCCAACAGGTGTTTTGCTATAATAATTTGGGTTTCTCAAACTTCAAGTTTACAACTGTTGTTACCGTTTATCAAACAGACGAAGCTTATTCTTACTGTCATTCCAGCCAGCCACAAGTAAAAACACGTGTGCAGTATAACCTCAAACTAAATGTTTGCTTACATCGTGCAACAATAGTATTTCTTGTATTTGCATTGTTGAATTAGTACGGTTGGGCCTTGCCTTGGGGTTCAGTGCCCGAGCTCCGATTGCGTACGCTGGAATAAGTATCATCAGAAGGAACAAGTAGTGCTCTGTCTGGTACATTGGCTCAGGATACATTGCAGTTGGATATATTAGAATGAAGGATTCCACGGTATCCATCCATCCAGCGTGTCCTGGTGTCTACTGATAGCCTCTTTCAGCGTCTTATCCGTGTGGCTTTCAAAGATGCCCTTAAAATTCTTAGAAGGTGAAGAGAAGCATGAATTTCAATTTAATGTAATCCTTTGCGCTCACAAGTAGAGCATGAGCGTTTGTTGGTGTCGTCGGTCCAAGTTACATACCTACCTATCTCGTATAATGCAATGTGCTGTATGTACTACATACCTTGACTTTCTTTTTCGTGTGAATAGTCTCGTGTCTCTCTGTCACAAAAGGTAAAATCTACAATATAGAGCTTATAAACACATTTTCAAATGTTTTTCACAACATTGGACAGTGGTGCCAATGCATTCAAATTCTTCATAAAATACTGGTAAGATCTGAAACGAGTTGTGCAGTTAGAATCTCTGGGAATGCATTAAACTAATTGAATTCTTACTTTTAAATGTATATAGTTATATCGTGTAATCGTGTACGTGAAAGTAATCATACAAGAGCAGGTGTGTGCTGTGGCCTGTGCTAACTACAAATCTCAGCTTGTTTTATTTTTATGTGCTTCTTACTAACTCAAAACTTTAGTATATTTAACATGAATAGGTAAAGAAAGCGTATTTTGTAGGCATATTATTTTGCATGAGCATGCATGCATCATGAGAAGACAGTAAACACGAGCGGTATCACTGGGGCTGGGGCTCAAGCGTGGAGTTCTAACTATTTATATTTGCATTGTAACCGGCCTAGTGAATTGGGGATTTCCAGAATCATCAGCTCATTCCCATCGATTGCGAAATAAACCATACACTACACGTATAATGATTAAAAGCCACTAACGTCATGTCCTATAATCTTTGTTAAGATGACAAACGTTGAAATATACGATCTTGCTAAACTTGATGCTGTTAATTTACAGGAGTTCTCTGCGAAAACTGTATTCCCGAGTGGATTTTCTACTTTTGCTTTTGGCTGGGATACTTCAATAGTTGCTTGAATCCAGTGATTTATGCTTGTACGTCAAGAGAATTCCAGAGAGCTTTCCGGAGAATTCTTTGTAGAAAAGCTCCACCTCGTCCTCATCTTTCCAGGGCTATATATCGAGCAAATAATTTGAACACCCGTTTCATCGACAGGGACTTCAATGGAGTTGCTCATCTCGGTGAAGGAATACAAAATGGAATCCCAATGATACCCGTAAATCAATGGAGGTAAACTTGTTGATTAAAAATTTTTGTGAACTTTAATCGTTTGTTCATTACTAGCATTAGGCTGTGAAGAGTGAAAGTTGTACATGACTGTCTGTACAGAAATGACATTACAGAATGTCTGGCCGCGAAAATCATTGCTCGCTTTAAAAAATAATTACGGAAAAGTTAGCTCAACCTTGCAAGTTTTGTAATGCAGGAATTGTACGTAGAATAAAATTCAGAGATTTAAGCCATTATGTCTGTCTGGAACTGAAGAGTGAATGTGGGAAGCAAAGCAACTTGTTTTATCAATGCCAATGATGATGGTACGCTATGCTATTAGGAATGGGATTCAAAACATGTGTACATAATACTTCGGGGTTGAAAGTCCTCCTAAATCCACCCACGCAGTGCATGAGTGTGTGCTTACGGAAATAGGGGAATGGAGCTATGAAGGAGTGATTTAGGTCACAACTTTACTATTATTGTTTTCACATATATATGTACGTATACTAAAAACATTCGACGAATCAGGGTAAAGTATTTCGTCAGATAACCCAGTAACATAGACATACGGAGACAAATATTTTTATTCAATGTAATGTATGTGTGCCATTTTCTACATCTGTTATTGAAGTTTTCGCACAAATCTTTGTCCGATGGCTGGTGCACGGTTTGTATATTTCCTAATTAGAGAACACAAATCTTGAGTTTGACATATACCATGTATGATTATGATTATATATGGATGCAGGCGTTTCCATTCCAGAGGCGTAAGTCAGAGGTAATATTATGTAATCTACATGCATTGACCGTGCAGGATTAGCAGGATATTCCCAAATAAAATGTTTTCTGTCCACAAAAAGTTACCCACCCTCACCACTCCTTGAAAATTAATATTTCAGGAATGAAAACCGCATCATTAATCAGTAAGTATCAGGTGCATGCGGTGCATCAACCTTGTTTTATAAGCATTTTACTTGCATAGGTATTAAAAGATGGATTGCAGGGTTCTCCAGGGTACACGTCTCTCTGAAAACACTTGTGGAGAAAAATAAAGCTAAGCTCCGAGTCATTCTACGCGGTTCTACTCTACGACTTACACTTGGGACCTTTCGTTATATGTGCGAGAAATATTTGCGTTAATTCACTACTCACCACCCAAGAAAGACTTTCTCCCTAGTTAAACATTTATGTAAACATGTATTTCCAATCATGTAATAATAATTGTTGTTCGTAGAGTTGAATGTCCTAAGAAGCTCTGAATGAACTGTAAATAATAATATGTAATGAGAACTAACAAGTCATGTAGAAAGCACCATTCGTATGTACCTGTTCCTGTTCTAGACATAATATATAGTAGTGCAACTTTCTCCATCGACCAGGGGTACGCAACGCACTGCACCGTGAATAGATACGTAGAATGAAGTGATATTGTGTTGTTGATAAGGGGTATTCGTTTACAAACATTTTTGGAAAATGTGTTGGAGCAATGATGTGGGAATTCCTGAGTGGTTTTGTCAAGGTACACCACTTGGTTCGATATAATTGTGCAAACATTCCAATATTGACGTGTTACTATATGTAATAGGTTGTAGAAGACAGAATGTTTTTGTTATAAATGCGGTAACTCGATTCGAAGCATAATCATGATTAGCGAAGCGTGACAATGTAAATTATCTCAGAATAATTACATTGCCCGTTTGCATATTTCAGTCCTCGTGTAACCGAGTGGTATAGTCTGAATACGGGATGTATGTATAGTATGTATATATGTATAAGTGGGATCATGGTCTATTTTACAACACAACCAACAACGTTTTATATGCATAGTATCTGTTATCCGAGTGTGGGTGGAAAGTAATGGTTTTGTAATAAAATGGTGGAATTGATAGATACTCAAGTTATTCGTCTATAGTGTTCAGAAATTGCGTATTACGTAATTATAATCTATATATTTTAAGTCTTGTACAAACTTTCTAGACTATACCGATAAACATGTGTATGTACCCCCATCCCATTCCTATTCTAGAAGTTTGACTGTCTAAAGTTTTTGATGTGGAGTCAATAAAATCCATTGAAATGATCTTATTATCTACTGTTTTTCTAATTAAGATTAGAGTGCATTACACAATTACACTTTTTTATTTCACTGCTCATTACAGATTTTATCAGATTTTGGACAAACTTGGTTTTCGTTTCTGCAGTGAATGCATTGTGAACTCCTTTCCCGTTCCGTCAATGCAGGAAACGCGGAATGCTAAAAGTATTCAATCCAAAATGTAATGGGTGTTTTTGCAAAATTGCACAATACACTGAATTAAATATAAACCGTAAAAACCTTTTGAAAAAATGACACGAAGTTTAGGGCGAAAGTTCAAGTTGGACTCTTAAGCCATTCGAGTGGAAATGGGATTGCCAAAGTAATGGGAAATGGAAATGCCTTTCACCGACGCAAGTACTCCTGCTCGTCACAAGTAAGTTGCCAGCACAGAAAGGATTGTCATGTAGTAACTTTTACGTGCAACCTAATAATACTACGACATTTTAAGCCATATGCTAAGTGCAGCATACATGCAGTATGCAGTTTGCAGCTTATAATTTGCGTAAAGTATAAAATACGTATGTGCTAAGATTAACAATAATATAAGTTTAAGACCATAAGTTTTAAGTTTACTTCACAGCACAGGCACATGCTCTGCTGATGCATATTCATCTACTGAGCTACGTAAGTATAATAAAGATAATATGTAACAGTTTTTTGTACTAGAATGATTTATTTATTCTTTAGATCAAACTTCCACGCATAATATATTTCGCACTTGATGCGTATAGCGCCCATTTACCTGCTCAAATTAGTTTTATTACGCCTCCACAAGCACCTCAAGCGTGTCTAACTGTAAGTATCAAACTATGTAGTAGCTTGAATTGCCATCCAATCCACTAACGTGTTGCACAGCTTGTAATCAGGCGATTCCGGGTGGAATGTGCTTCAACATTTGCATGTGAATGACTACATGGACTACATAATATACTACAGCAAAAGCAAACGTGACAAACTGGTGTCTTAAAGATTTGGCTGGCCATTTCCTCATCGTAATAAATAGGAATTTGCTATGAATTAAGGTTTTTCGTAAATGTCTCGCATCTTGAACCTTTTAGAAGCCTGCACTGCAAGTAGAAACTGCCGAACCTAAAACGAACCAAAGGATTGAGAGAAAGTGGGCTATGTTATATGGATGGGGTAAGTTGAAAAGCCCTGGGGTTATACGGGCTGACGGAACAAGAGTGAGGCAGACAGTCGACAAAAAATGCGTACTTTCAATATAAATGATGCATATTGTGCGTAATATTTACACCATGAGGCTTCAAAAACTATTTTTAATAACAAAACTCTAACCTAATGAGTAGTACCGCATACTTTTGGAGTCCAGTTGATACGAAGTACACAGATTCAAGTTGAATCAATCAGGGTACATGAGTTTTTTTTACAGTTGTATACTGTATTTTATGTTTCAACAAAAGTGACGGAACGTCATGTTGAAATAGAGAAGTTTTTGTTTCAAAATCATCTTTTAATATGTTTTGTATGTATGCTTAACATATTCGTGTATACATATTTTACGAAAGCGGGAATCGGAATATTACATTACAATAATACGGAACAGGAAGACCATGCGACATTGCACATTGTACATAATCTAACGAGCTTGTCATCAATCCAGGAGGAGTTTTTACGAAGCGTCAGATATTCATTCGAAACTAACTAACTACACGAGTATCCATTTGTAGGCAAATCAGAGTAAGTAGCTTCTCATTCCAATACGAATTTTTACTGCTGCAATATTTTCTAATGGAATCTGACTTATATTCTCAATGGTAGGAATCATGTTATATAATTATTAAGGAACAGAAAAGGTGTATTTAAAAGTGATTGAAAAGGATGTAATTTTTGAATTCCCAGATGACGCATAAAACTTGGCCTTCGATCCTACAATTTTCAGTGTATCTTGTACATTTTCTACCTTCACCTACTACATCAGTCTGATTGGGGCAGACGGTGGAAATCCATGAAGTGGAAGATGTTTTTAGGACTGGTAAAAACTTTGAACTCAACACATCCCGGTGAAGGAGCTGCTGACATACTATCCAATTACTTAATCGTAAGACCCGAAATCCCTTGGGGGTGTGCCTGGATGCCATTTTTTAGAGCACGCTGCTAGCTCATGTCATCCACAACAGATACGAATATATTTATCTATTTATACTTATACTTTGAAAGAAAAATGAATACATATATACTTAAGATTGTTTTTAAGATCTAAAAGTATATACAACTCGATGGCACTCCATTTTCCTTGTCATCCTCTTGGAACATGAAACACCAAGGCGTGTTTTTTTTGTCTTAACCTACTACTATCCAGACTAAAATCGTTAGCGAGTCCCTATCTCAAAGTCTAGACTTGACAAGCATTGTTTTCGTGAAGCAGGTTGTCTTGTAGGTTGTAACACGGTTGGATTCGCCAAACTCTAATGCTGCTTGTGAACGTCAATGATTCAGAAATGTATGTATACATCAGCCAAATTTAGTTTATTTTAGTCTGGGGCACCACAAAACCATATTACACACATATTATAATTTTGAAATGCTAGGAAATCACTTTCCAGAAACGACTATTCGTCCTCCATTATACAGCGGATTATCAATTTGCAGGTTTTGTACATTTTTAAATTGAGGCACAGATATCTGAATTATTTTCTTATACGCGAGTTCCTTCTGTCCAGCAGAAGGAATCATGATGGTCATAATATTTGATTTTGTGTCAATGCCAATACTGTCAAATTCAGTGTCCAATGTATCCATTTCTATTTC
>JAANSN010003504.1:0-18351 GCA_036850665.1 Dicranocentrus wangi | reverse complement strand
GGGGACGGGTGGGGATTGAAGGGACTGAATGGGAGGTGCCGCATTCATTTCGATGTTACTGTTTATTTACAAACAATGCAGAATAATTAATTTGGATGCATTGCGGAAAGCGCATTCACAAAAATATTTCTCCATTGATGGGTTTGCTTTGTGAACACGTGTGTCATGTTGAAGCATGTATGTGACGCTACAAGAAGGCCAACCTCGTGATTCAAAAACACGGAGATTTGACAGTAAGGATTGACATAGAGGTTTAACATGAGAGGGTTTACATGGGGATTTCACAGGGTTTTATGGATGTTTGACTTATTCCTTTCAGGGTTTTTATAAGGTTTACCAAAGCTTTTATACCCTATTACAAAAACATTACTTACTCATTATTACTGACGACGCTCAATGTCGTAACTAGTTGCATATCCAAAATTCACTTTCGCATTCATTTTCTATTCACGTTAGCAATATCAGGAAAAGCTCAGCCACGGCCAAAATGATCAACAACTAAAGGATTAAGAATATTCTTCACCAGCAATAGTATAGTATTCCTTCTTAATTCTTGTTCTTGTGGTTTCAGATTATATTTCAGACAATGAAGACTGCTGAGTATCCCAGTGGGTCCAAAAACCAGGTTCATTACGCTACAATGTCGATATGCAAGCTGCTCCTGTTGACCTCCAACGGCAGTTGCGAATCTGAAGCTAATGGAGTCCCGTGCAATACGTCGTGTGAGGGTGTTGCCTGTGACAGCTATACATCTCGAAAGAGACTATGGTCTACCATGACTTCCGCCTTTCAGCCACTAAAACAGCATTCTTTTCCAACAAAGCATCAAACCGTCCTTGTAGTTTTCTACTTAGCCGTTTGTATTACATTTTGCATAATTCCAGGTAAGCTGTAATTTTAATAGCAAAGTAAACTAAGTAAGTACAGTACATACTCTGCTTTTGCTTGCAAGCGCTTCGCCATTACAATTGTTCTTAAAATGTGATACGCACAAAACGTACATAATTCTGTTCGGGATTGATATTGATGTTAATTTAATACCAGTATGACTGGGCTGGCCGAGCAGTATACTGCAAATTTTGACA
This sequence comes from Dicranocentrus wangi, assembly GCA_036850665.1. NCBI lineage: Eukaryota > Metazoa > Arthropoda > Collembola > Entomobryomorpha > Entomobryidae > Dicranocentrus > Dicranocentrus wangi. Next base: position 17,266 of record JAANSN010003504.1, on the reverse strand, counting down.
AGAAATCATCAAAACTGTTCGCGAGTTCCAATTTTGTAAACTCACTACTCAATCTTGAGTCGATCTTATTAGTCAAACGCAACTCGCACAAACCTCACAAAAGTCCTCAATCGAACACACTCATCAACCTCGACCCTTTAAAACATCTCTATCTCTACGTTGCCCAAGTAGAACAATCTCATTTAACCCTGTAAATCACACCAATCAAATACAAATAACCCCAAAATTACAAAAAAGTTGATTAGTTGATTAGTTGAATAGTTGAAAAAAATCTAAATTTTTATAGGGTATAGGTTTGCATAGGGAAGTTGTCCATGTTTAAAAATCGGAGTAGAAATTTTGCATAATTATTGTTTGACAGTATATTGAAATTCGTAACTGTTAAACTGGGCAACCGGGTAATTGCGCTTTTTATGAATTCCCCTTTACCTCAAATGCGATTAGGGTCAATTCCCTTGATTACCCCAGTACCCTTGTCAATGATTATACGTCCGCAGTGTACAATTATTGGAGAATGAAGGTCTCAAGGGGGAATTGTCACAAGGGGGAATTGGCCATAAGGGTAATTGGACCCGAAAGGGGAATCGACCTAGACCCACTGTTTTGAAAATATTGCACTTTAAATACATTGATTTTTTACTCTGGCAGTTTTAACAGTTTTGGCTCTAGTATGGGAAAACCGTAATGAATTCGAATGTACTGCAATTTGAAAATGCGCGAAACTTTTTTAGTCACATCGAATTAGCAAGTGGAAATTTCTCGCTGTGAAAATACACAAGCTTTAATCTAACAAAAACTAATCATTCGCTTGTAGAAGAAGTTTACGAGGTATTCGTTTGTCAAAAATGACACCGGAAATGTAATTCTCATGAAAATTTGATCAGAATCGATACGCATTAGCTGGACTGTCGTCCCCATCCCCACCCATGTGTTTTCCGAATTTTTTCTTTAACCCAACCCAACTTCTTTGTTTACTCTTACTCCCTTACTACGTAATATTTTAGAATGCTAGTATAGAATCTTGCGTGCAGATTTGTTGGTGTAGTTCTATACTGGATTGATTACGGGTCGCGGTATACTGGGTTGATTTTGCGGTTTGATTGATTTGACAAAAATGGGATGATGTCTATTGGGACGAAACATTTGGATTGTGTCTTTGAATTGATTACTTTCTTTCTTTCCTTATATGTCCATATATCCTTTTTGTATAAGTCAACAAATAGATTACTGGAGTTTACTAGATTAACAAACATTTCGCACTTTTGAGATGTAAAATACCTCAATATTATGAATGGGATTTTGCTAGAGGATAGCCGTTCCGAAAGCCTCAATTGCATGTCTTTTTACTTTTTATACATCTCTATAAGACCAACGAAATCACGCCTTTGTTTTACAGTCAGAAAATTGTGTTTTAAAAAAAACTTTTTTCCTTAGGTTTTGATACTCGTTTTCTTTGTTACCAGATTTACCCTTTCGGCGATTGAGCGATGGATCGTGAAATTCATATAGGAATCTTGTCTATCTGTGCTTGTAACTTATCGGCTTTATCAAACAATTCCCCAAATTACAGCCGTAATATATAATCGATTGCAAAATGCAAGTGTGCATTTACCATTAACTTCATAACGTCATGTCGAATTTGGATATAAAATGGGGTAGGCTTGGATATAATTCTAGTGATAGTGTAGTGTATAAATTACTTCATCATGTTTGCAATTTGCGGAGTTTTCAACGAATTTGCTAATTTGCTACCAATTTTTTACTTGTTGGTAATATGGTTTCAGTGCAAGCTTTTGTACCCATTATAGAACCAAGGTAATAATAACGCTAAGCTAAACTACGTGGAGGATGAATGATAGGGATTAGAAAGAGGAGGGGATGGAGAAAGTGGAATGGATTCAGTGATTGACAATGCAACGTTAATGATCTAACAGAATACGTAGATTGGGGTGTTTGGAATCATATGCCAGTCTTTATATACCATTTCTGAAAGAGCAAGGCACATAAATAAAGACATAGGTAAATACATTTCAAAATCATTTCAAAATCAAATTCAAAATTTCAAAATCAAAATCCTAGTAGTTTTTGAATTATCGTGCTTACAGGTAGAAAGACGTTAAAAGCAATAACATGAACTGTCAGCATGAATGCTTATGGTAGTTAATAAACCTTAGCTAATAGTAATTCTGTAATTGTGCATCATTTGAAACAATATTTTCACATGAGATATGCGCAGTACAACTGGAGCCTTGTATTGTGGGTTTCCACTTCTTACTGTGTAATGCATTCAATATTCGTTTATCGTATCTATTACGGAGTGCGAATTCGATGCAGAGTGTCCAAATCCCTTTTCCAATATACGCTTTTCGTAGTTATCAAGAAGAATCCATTTGTGAATGTGCTGAAACAATGGTACTCAAAAGCAGTTCATTTCATCAGTTTCGTCGCAAAATGTTTCGCATTTCTCAGTTTGGCAAGAGAGAGAGAGAGAGTGTGTGAACGAGGGATTCATAACCATAATGCTTTTTTAAACTACAAATAAGAAGTATAGGCATTGAAGGGAGACATGCACGCAGGTTACACACTTTCATAAAACGATTGTCTTTCATATTTTTACTATGCACTCAATTATCATTTGACATATAGTTTCATGTGTCTATACATACCCATTTATTTTGAATATTGTGATCAGTTTTAGAACACGATTAATATTTTGAAATGGTCTTGCAAATATTCTTAAAGCTGAAAACGAATTAACCTCACAAAGTATCATAGCATATCATCATGAATCGTTGAACTGGATCTGGCTGGGGGAATCAAAAATCAAACCCCTGGGGGAACCTGGCTTACAATTAGAAGGAAGGAGGGAAGAAACGCATATAGTCATAAAAATATCCCAGAAAATCATAAATTTAGTACTATAGAGAATCATCCAACACGATATTATCAACACTTATCATGGCTTATCACACACAACGCTTATCAAGTGTGATAGGTTCGCCGTTTTGTGGCTAATGGGGGGCATCTAGTATAATGCATATTGTCATATACGTATATATTCATCCATATTGCCAAAATTTACATCTTCCCTCACACTGATTGTGTTATATGTGTAAGTAGAATCGTTAAAATTAAATTCGCTTTTAACCATTAGCTTGACCATCTGTAAAGTGGTGAAAAATGGGTGCAAAGGCAGAGCCTTTAATGGGTACTGGCGAAGGTTTGTTTTTGGTTAGCCCGGCCATATCTAAAATGGATGAAAAATGATGATGACCCATCTGATAAAACGCCACCAGAAAGACGTTATTCTATTCTTCACTGGAAGGCAGTATCCATGTGTAATAGCTTTGACGACTCTTCTAGGAAAAAATAAACTATCCGTGTTAAAGGATGATTATTACACAAAGAATATACGCACGTATGTACTACGAAATGCATTCACCGTCACTTACACTATACACCGCCTATTTGTTTTTACTGGAAAATAAAAGTTCAGGATTGTTATTAAGTATTTGCTTCCTCCTTCCTGCTGCATTCTGCTTTGTTGTTCATTGGCAAAGTGTCCTCAACCACAAACTAGCTGGCTTAGAGAGCAGTATTATAGTACTCTCTCAGGCTAGAATAGAGGAAAGTTCTGTACACATAGCTATAAAAAAAAACTCTCAACTCAGGAGGAAGGAAGCACGTGCCCAAAGCATATTAGGATTGAAAGATGCAACAATGCATTGCATGGGCAAACTATATTTCTATATAGAATTAATATCCACGCATTTACCAAGTCTTTCCATCCAGTAGTATAATATCCATGTAAGTTGCGGGCGCGGGTAAGCTAGTATTATACAGGAGTCCATGTAAGCAAAAGTTTTTCGCTGCGTATGTGGTTGTGGCTGGTACATTAAAAATCAAACCCGAAAATATTGTTATTATTATTATGTATTTGTTATTATGAATGTGGCACGCCAACCACGCTGCTGCCGCGAAAAAGGGCTGGTAGGAGGGAGGCTTGACGGTCGAGGTAATTTATCAATGTCATGTATGAAGAGAAGAATCTCGTGATGGTTGTTGGCGTTTCTGAGAGAAGAGTAAGAGGAAGAAAGACAGTGACGCGACTGATGCGAGGAAATAGCTGTAGAATGAGTGAGTGATCATCTTCTGAAAGATACTGTAAATGAATAATTGCTTCGTATTTACTGGTTGTACTTTACTCACTTTTCATCCTGTCTCATTATAACTCTATTATTAAGGCACATACATTAAGGTTGGTGAATCATATCCATGTTTTAAAAAATTTCGGGCTACCCCCAAAGTGACATGCATTTGACGATGGGCAAGGCGTCTACAACTACGATGGAATAAAAATCCTCCATGGTGAAGCACACAAGTCCATCCATCCATTGTATAATCATTCGCGATTCATTCATCAACTGAATCATTTGAGCATTTTGTAGGACGGAGACCGCTCATCTGGAATGCGGAGTACTCCCGCAAAATATGGTAGTAGCCACAAAGATGATGTGACATGCCTAATATAACGATACCATATAACGATACATAATATAACGACTGATATATGTACGTACTTTTTCTCTACGGAATTACAAAATTATTTACACCAGTTTGATTTTCAAACCTTTGTGCATATGGATTTCTTGTTGTAATTTACACATTTTTGAAGTCTGCAATAAAGGCGAATAACAATAATAATGTAGGTATGTATGTTTATTATTAAATAGCAACAAGATGATCTCAACGAGAACAGGGGACTGTGTTTTGCTTGTTTTGCTAAAAAACGGTTTCATCAAGTGAATCTTCTTACATTAGTAATCTGCTCCACATGGGTGACATGAAGATCATAAGATATTGCGTGCTAATACCCGGGTGATTTTACAGCATGTCCCACCCAGACACAGATAAAGATAACATGGTTCGAAGTGAAATGAAAGCATGGGTAATAAAAGTAACTTCAAACGCGAAATGGGCCTTGACTTTGACACTTCGTACCGCAGGCAGACAGATACTTCATGCGATTCGATAGTAAGTCGATCCGATTCCCTTTCCCGATCAAACAACGGGTCATATCCAAGTTTGCCACAAGATTCTTTCCTGGATGAGTGATGATGGATGATCAATCCGTCATGTTACGTTAACAGGACATAAACAATAGTATACAGTACACAGTGAGCTCAACCATACTTTGGCTATATAAAAACAATTGCCGTAATAATGGTCATATTGGAACTGCATACTTGTCCTTATTGAATATTCTTCACTGGTTTCATCTACTATGCTATAAGATACCACGAGCTATGTCAATTCGTAATGAGTAGATCATTATATACACAGTATGATAGTTCCAATAATGATGTAAGATTCGACAAAACAAACCGAATCTCACACAATGATCTCTCCGCTTCTCACAATGATCGTCGTCGGCATATTTCACGTCATTGCAACCGGTTAATGTTTGGGTGCTTCCTGGGTAGCTCACAAAAAGTACAACTCTTCTTTTTATGTTAAGGGTTGCTAATTCTTTGCTTTCTGATTTCCAATGAGTACATCTGTAAACCGAATTGCAGGGAAGTGAGTGGCAATGACAAGACAAATTGTCTTATCGACTACCGCATTGGAAAAGGTGGACTTTGCAGACAAAATCCCTTAAGCACAAAAACATCATAAAATTCACTGAATAGATCATATGGGTGATGGGTTTCTTCACGTGTTGGGTTGTAAAAGCACGCATGTGCTGTTTTATTATATGACTGGTTCCAAGTTTTCATTTCCTTCCATGCAGCTTTTCAACCACCCATTCCTTAATGAGTAAGAAAAACTGTCACTCTTTCGACATTCAACTTACCAGTGCTCCTAGTGTGAATAGACACCTATGAATAGCTAGTGGCGAGCTTACGGTAATGATTCCCACTATCCCTGTGATCATTGTATCTTGGATGAAAGTACGTCTTACTTTTACGGATGAATGCCGCACTTCAAAATGCTGTAATTATAAAACAGTCATTATAACTGTGCCGTTTTGTCGCTATACTGAATATGAATCGAACAAAACACGTAATATGTTATGTGAATGGTCCCGTGTAGCTTTAATGATAGGGCAAAGTAGAAAGGTAATATGCACCTAAATCTTAAGAAGAATCGCAGTTTATTATTATTTTACCTGATACGTTTATACAGTGTCATGGCAAAATTGCACAACAAGTAATTGGGTTCCTATTGGGTCAAAGAGAAAAGTAAATACCTACTTATGACTAGTAAACCCGTTTGTATTACATACAAACTGAATCAGGTACTTATAGATTTAATCTACGCTTCTTCCCATGTAAAATTGAATATTAATTAAATAGTTTACACCACCGTCTGACTAACTAAGTAATTGTAAGATTGAACACAACCATTTGTATTTCAAATAAACAGATAAACACTTCTTTATTCAAGTGTCTTTCCCCTCACATCCAACTATCAACAACAGCCATTCATAAATTCCGAACGTCACAACAAATTCAAAATCATAACAACATTTAAAACGCTAGTACCAGAACACAGCGCGCACACCATATCCTCTCGAAAGGTTGCTTAAATTTCCGGATTTTTATTTCCTGAACTTCAGGTTAACATTTCGACACTCAATTTTGCTAGGTAAAACGTGGGGCATAGATATCTTGTGTCAGATTACATAAATGGAAATTTGGAAATTGAATCGAGGAAGTTTTCATATCACTCACGGTCTTACCAGATGTGTGTGTGCAAGGGTTTTGCGTTAATACAATGAATGGATATTTGATATTTTTTTGCTGTTTTGTGGAATTCAGGAATTTGCATAACCGTAATGATTTGGTGTAATATATCTATAGCAGTTATATTTGGGATAAAAATGTGTACTATTTATTTATGTAGATATTTTAGATTTGAGTAGTGCTTGTATTGCGGTTTTAAACAATTCTGACAAAGGCCATTCACGCATACTATGTTATTAAACTATGTTTGTTACTCCCATAGGCACTGCTGGTATCGACTGTTTTAAATGTGTGAGTCTAAACGGGGATAATCCATCTTGGTAAGTTACCTTGTATCAATCATTCCGTAGTAAATTAAAACATGTTGGCTTTCACATGGCAGCGATTCTAGATAGGAGTGACGGCGTGCTTTTCCCTTACGGACACAAATATTAATTGGCTACACCAGGAGGATTAAATCCTATACTCTCTCGAATTCGCTGCTTTTCGATTCCACTCACAATACGTATTTTGTGCGAGTCTATTTATACACGTTTTGGTTGATTTAATCAGTGGTATTTATATGCTTATTTGTGGTTTGCAGTGAAGATCCCTTTCATAACAATTATTCGGTTTCAATCTTGGAGTCACCCTGTATGGGAGGAAGAAAAGGAAGAAACGGCTTGTTTCCTGCTACAGCCTGCATTAAGTTAGCCGGTAGATACTGTACGTACACATTCCTTTACCCATCTATTATTATTATTATTATTATTACTCTATAAATTCTACAATGTAAACACCACATTCTACTATTTTTACTTATCTACACCCAAGTAAGTCACTTGTCCTATAAAATACATGGCAAGTACCTTCCTCAAATAGGAGGGATGTGGAGATGGATTTTGTTTAACTTCACATACAGATATTTGATATTTATTTATAACCTATTAATTACTTCGCTACGCTGACTGCTGGGGGTAAAGGGAGAATTCACAGGAGGACTCTTAATGACATTACTTTTATCTATTTAAATAATTATAGATAGGCCTTTGAGATTTTAGACCATACATACACACAATTCTGCTGTTTCCAAATTACAGCCACAAATTATGAAATAGTAGTCAAATTTGCACCAGGGTTCTAGCTATTCCATTCAATCCACTCCATTCTTGATGCATACCTGGGTAGGCAGCAGGTAGGTTAGGAACACATCGAAAATCCGTGCCGTGATGTGTCTGCACTATGCACTTGTATAAGCGAATTAGAATGTACGGGAAATTGAACTAATTATTTGTCCACGTTATGACACGTGATAGGTTGTGACAATAAACAAATTCCCTCAACCCTGCAAAAGCCATTACCAATGACGGATTTTGTTGGGTTTTGAGTTACTTACGTTGCGTTAGTAAGCAAGGTATAAAAACAAAATTATTGGTTACCCAACATACCTCCCGTCCTTTAGTATTTTCCGTTTCATTGTTATGTGAGTTGATTTGAGAAGACAAATTTAATTTAAGCCGTTTTCAAATACCTCAGAGTTAGTGTAAAACACTTATGAATCCCTTATAGAACTCGCATATATTATGTACTTTATTATTTTTTACCCTTACTAGGATTACTATTCACATTCCCTGCTAGTAGAGACACTCCATTATGTACATCCGATCCGTGGAGAATTTTTTTTACTGATTTTAGTGGTTCACTGCATAAATCATAGGTATTTTAGTTTGAGTAATCATACTAAAATTGAAGAATTTCACTTACCATAAGTTGTAAATGAGCGTGTATTTTAATCATACAAAGGAAGCAGAACAAAACTACTTGTAACTTCATGCTAAACTTAAAGATAACGTAATAATGCGTTGTATATGGAGAAACAATTAATTATAAGTTGAGTTTTAATTAGCGAATGTGATTGGCGCAGCAAATATTTTATATCATTAAAATCAGCGAGAAACTCTCTTCTATAAGATGTACATAAGGGATTGTCTCTAAGAGAAGAGGTGGCTTGTGAATAATCTTGTTCGTTAGGATTGGGATAGTATTAAACTAAAAGTTTTTTTTTTAACTTTTTGCTAATCACTATGAGATTGGATATCGTCCATGTGTGCAGAGAGAGGCATAGGCATTTGTTTTGTTGCAAAGTCACAAACCTGATTGATGCGTAAATTACCCATGAAGTTTAGAGCACACTAAACATACATATATTTGAGTTTAAAAGAGTCACAGACAGTCTGCGAACGTAATGTTAGACTAGAAGGCACAGGTTTAAGGAGTTAGGTTAGGGGGTACCACCGGTAGGCAGGTCTACAGGTCAGGCACGGCAGGTAGGCGTACAAGTAAGTCTGTAGGTCTATACTTACCCAACCACTACTTACCCAACCCACAGAGAAACTTTTCCTGGGTTGATGATATACCTACTACCTGGTTGTTGACAATAAAATTTCATGCAGCACCCAGGAATGTCATGTGAGAGCAAAAAACCTTATCAATACCGTGCCTATCAGAACTAGGTCAAACAAGCACACTCGGCCGTAAACTGTAATCAATCCATTGTATTATATTAACATATAATACCTTACCTCAAGCAGCGTTGAACTTGCCTTTTCGATAGCACCAGCTACATACTACCATCATGACAATAAAACTTAAATTGATTATGCTGTGCTGGGAAGTATTGATGAGCATACAAGGTACATTTTTTCTATCAACTAAACTTTGTTGCGTTGTTGCGATGATATGATGATATAGATATAGGTACATAATATCCCGTAATCCCATCCCGCCCCTCGCACCACCACAATAATATTATGCCAGTTCCCAGTCATTGACAAAGTCGGTTTGGCTCACGCCAGTTTAGTTTTTCCCTTCGTCTACTGCCTGTCGTCTGTAGATTATACTATAGGCATAGGCGCGGCGTCCCAGCCCCAGCCACAAATCAATAGCCACATACATAGTGAGCGTTTGATATTGGCTAATTGAAATTGTTGTTGTAACATTTTGTATGATTTGATGTACCTATGTATCTATGTTTTGAACCAATATTGAATTGGTTGGATATTGAATCAATAAGGAAATGGATCTTTAGTTAGATGTTTGTACATATGACATAATACTCTTAATACTGTTGACTAAAATGTATGTATGCACACAGCTGACACAGGAGAAAGTATGGTAGTTCGGACGTGTGCTGTTGACAGTGGCACTCTTACCCTGGACACCGAATTAGCTCGCATGAGTCATTGCGGATTCTTTTATTTCGACGACAGGTACTCCATCATCTCGCCAAAAGAGAAACAAGTCTTCACACATAATACGTACCAGTTTTGTGGACAGTATTATTTTATATACAACAAAAGAGAGAAAAATATCCTTGTTTTCAACAAAATCCCACGCTCATTATTATTATATTCTTGGACATTGCAACAAGACTCATATTATACTCCTATTTTTTTATATTTACAATGTTCATGCATACATATATACTACCATTTACCTATACAGTACAGTTATACCTTATAAGCTATATATACTTATATAGCTCGCAATAAAACACGCGTGTAGGAGCATGTAAGTTGTAAGTAGTTACCTAGTTTATTTATTTAATCATTTATATTATACAATACTTTTTTGACGTACTGCTGATAATGCTCTATTAACAAAAGACTTACAGACGTAGCGGAGAAAGTGGAATACAGAAGACATGTTCCTCCCCTCTATGTAATTTCTATTGCAAATGATAATAGTAACTGTATTGGCAACAGAGCAGAGTAGATTATTTATACACAATACTTATTGCATATTATATTGCGTTGGTTCATAAGTTTCCATTCGTTCGCTTAGAATTGCTCATGCTTTAAAACCAGATTATGTCTGTAGTTCTCCTCATAACAGTATTTCCTAAAAGAATGTTGAGATGGGATTGCAGTTAGTTCGTGTTCCTTTCATTTTTTACCAGATTCGATTCCTATGGTCTGCAATTATATAAGTAGAGTAGTTTTTCGTATTTTTGCTGGATTTGGGTGATTTCTTCACAGTTCAGTAGTCTCACACCTTAGCATTTCAGCATAATAATAAATAAATAATATAAACCTACCTACAACGACCCAGACGACGGACGACATTTGGGCGTAGCGTAGTAGTCTTCTTTTTTTAACTTGGGGCAACTAGAACACAGCTTGAAGACTTACTCTTAGAATAATGAACTATGAAACACGACACGTATGTGGATGGAGTGGAGGAGGTAGAGTTAAAAGTAGTTTTACGCGATACAGATACGATGATACAACCATTGTCAGGCCAGTTAGACTTACTGACTGTCACGATCAAGAGGCACTTCCATGAAACACGAAAACATGTTATTATGATGATGACCATGCCTTTACAGTACAGATTGATTGAATACAACAATAATCAAACGAAACTGACGATGAGCATAACATAACAGAGCCGTAGCTTACGATAAGTCGCAAACAATTTGCAATAAACTAGTGACGAATTTCATGTAAACAATGAAATGTAGCTGTATACTATCACTCACTAAATTATGGATTCGTGAACAGAATGTAGGGTAATGAAGCAGGAAAAAGCTCTGATCCCCTGAAAAACAGTAGCTTTACTGGCTTTCTTAAAAATTAGGATTTCCTGAAATTTTGTATTTAACCATTCAAGTTAGATGGGTAAGGTTTAGAAGAGGGGCAGGGGGGCCTATTGGGACAAAGTTTAATTTTTTCTGTTAAACCCATACTTTCAGAAGGTCATACTCGTGCCAAGGCTTTAAGACGTGACGTAATAAGCAAGTGTAGAACTTTTTCGTGCTAAACGTCAAGTTTTTAATTTCGTTGAGATCTGCCCACTATACTGTATGTAGCTTCCTAGCTAGGATTTGATCGATTCATTTTTGGGATTTTAGAAGATACTCAAAACGAGATGCAATCCTGCCGTTCCTACCCTTTAATTTCAATATTTATGTTTACTGACACAGCATCCCAAATTTTGCAAATTTTGACCAAAATGAACAAAATCCCCAAAACTACTTTGCTAATACTTTGAGTATAACATTTATTGATAGTTACAAGGAGAAAAAGCATTGGTTGGTGATGAAGACGTGCTACGCAGTTAATGGAAACGTAAAACTTAGCCTATTTTGTGTGTGGAAGGAAAGGGTCAGTAGTCACTTATGGATTGAATCCAAATAGCTACCAATAAGACAACTATCGAGTTATTCAAACAAAAGTAATAATCGTGAATCGAATCTAAACAACATTGTAAGGCATGAAGCAAGCGGTACAATATACGATATTGTAAACATAAATTAAATTAAACAAATTAAGCAACAACACTCGAATATTATAATTCTTTTATTTTATTATGTGAAAGTTTCGTATTTTTACGACTTTTGGCAAAATAATTTTTTTGGGGATTTTTGTAATTTGGTCAAGAAAATTATTTATTAGGATTTCAAATTTGGTATTGCGTCATTACGCCGCATAAATTTGCCGGCACAAGCTGATCGATTAATTCAAGCATACCTTATGCATTATTGCACAACTGAATATTCCTTGTTCCGTTCCATAATTTAGGGCCTAGTATAACAAATAGATGGTTTCTGTGCAAAACGAAATGTGAAAAGATACTCGTGTCACGCCGCGCCAGCGACCACCAGCAAAAGTGAAAGGTCTCAATTTATTTTTTTTTTAATCTATATAAAGTATATTTAAAAAAAGGTTCACATTTGTTGTAATAAGAAGCTTTGACAAGATGCAATTATAGTAGTGCTACTCGTAATGTTTTCGTGTCTGCAGGACAGGTCGAAAAAAGTAGCGTTTATTTGACGCTATATAGCTACAATAGGAAAGCTAGCTGGAAGCACTTTATTTACTATCAAGCCAGTAATTTAATATAACCGATTTTTTCTTCCCACAGTCGATATTTAATATTATCTTGTAAGGTGCACGAACAATGATTGACGTGTGTCAGACGTACGCACAATCAGATGGATAGTTCATTGAAGGGATGCACGAGATAACATTATATGAATTCAAAGGTACAACTCCACCAAGCGGAATAACATGGCACGCTGAGCGTATTTTAACTCACCAACGTCGGTTCGACCTTCACTACTGTCCAAGCCAAAGGTTCCAGCCGAACAACCCCAATCCGCTCAGTCGAACACTCTTAACTAACCCCTGTATAGACGCCATTACTAACCCCATTACATTACTAACTAACCATTTAACCCAGCAGTCGAACATCCCCACTCCCACGTAGCCATAGTATTACCCCAAAATACGTTGACAACCTGTTCTGATAAAATTACTTATTGGACAAAATTTTACGTCTCAGAAGTGTTTCAACTATGTAAGGAACGTGTACAAATACCACGGTTAATATTAAACGGTTTTTCAAAAATAAGTTGCAAACGGACGGACATGGCATGATCATAAGCACAAATTTGTTACGTATTTAGCTATTAACTGTGTAGCGGTGTCTCTTTTGAACCGGAATCATCTTCACTTGCTTGCGGATTGCGGACCGAACAGCCAGTAATAAGCTGCAATCTTTCTAACAATAGTTGAACTGGAGACGGAACGAGAGTATTTGGCTTAAATATCAGCAAGTTATGCTCCAATTAGTTTATGAAATAGACGCCGATAAGAGATTTATTTGTAAAAAATAAGGGTAGTGTGTTTGATATTGACTGCAGTTTCTAATTTTTACCGTGATTTAACACTTTCCTGCGGGGAAGATGCTATTTTGAGGTAACGTAGGTATGTATACAGGTAGGTAGGCATATTTTTATGGGAGAAAGGTAAACTATGCTATGAATAATGTTTATGTACCCCTACAAATCCAACAGAGCACAGTCTACGGACAAAGCACACTTGTGCAACACAGATGCATGCAAGTAGGCCAAATGTTCCGTTCCGTGTGACATGACATGACGACGGTTACGTGTGTCAGGGATCCCCTAAACGACATCCTGAAGGCGAATTCCAGACATAATCCCTAAAGTAATTACGGAAAGCATTTCAGCAACAACAAGAAATTACGAGACGAAATGAGTCAACCTTGTCGAGGAATAATGGCTCTCACTAGCTAGGTAACATTTTATATCATGGTAGGATGAGTATTATTGTGGCCATATTAGATGGGCTAAATTATAATAATATATCAATTCAGTGCTCCTTTGCAGAGAAAGGAAAGTAATTGTAGCGCTCCCTTGACTTGCTAGTCCCCAAGGAGTATTTTGACGGCTCAGCCACCGGCGTTGGTTGGTCTGATGTGCGAAAGTGGGGGGTGGGGGGTGCATGATTGCACTATAGAAGCATATATATTTTGAGTTGAACTGTTAGTGGGCAAGACCAAAACAACTTACGTACGTACACACATCATTGCCAGTCATATTGGTACAAGTGATGTGATAAACTATAACTACCTACATACATACATAGGTACCAAATGACATAGGTAGGTAGATAAACGTTGATTGTATCAATCAACCTGAATTATTTTGATCGTTTCCACTGCACTGGAAAATTTGTTTCAGGAAGTATGTCCGCGTGGATAAAAGTTATGTCAGTTGAGTTTACCACGATTTTTCGTTGCTTTTAATTACAATTGCGAAGCCAAACACATATCAACATGGTTAATCTCGTAAATTATATTCCTATATATATAGCAATTAACATTGCGCTTTCAGCAGCTGCTCCCTGTTTCTTGGGAATTCTTTTTACTTCTTTTACTTCGCTTCGATGAATTTAGGATACACTTTGTCTATGTCTACGTTCCTCCCAGGCAGGTAACATCAGTCAAAGGATGATTTTGCATAAGGAGTCTCGAGAGAGTGATTGATGAACAACTCTGTAACGGTACACAGAAATAAACTCGTCTAGTTGCAAGCCACCTGTGTCTGTGTCTATTAGATCTTTGAGAACGCACCACATACTCGTTAAATAATTATTAACTGGGTTTAGCTGTTATTATGTATTTCACTGTGTGGTTAGCACTGTAGAAATCTCCAAATCCACTGTCACCGATCCCAATGTTAGTGATAGGTGGGTCGTTAGTTTTGAGCCGAATTTATTTATGTGAAAAGCCAATAAATGTATTTTATGCTGGTTAATGAAAAGTAATGAAAGTGTATAGCAAAATGCATGCTGGGGCATGGGGCAAAGCAAATAACTAATGATATAAGGCAAGGTGAAGTGTGGCTAAGGAGATATTTATGGTCAATCAAGCATATACAAGCATTAATTTCATTTCAAGTTATCGACTGTGCTAATTAATGTACTATTAAGTAGAATAATATACTATTAATATTAGTATTGAGGGAAGAGGGAACTTTCACTTTCACCGTTTTTTAATTCCTACAAGTTAAGTACAAAAGGGCACAACATGAAGATAGGAACAAAACTGCTGTGTCTAGTCCATACAGAGAGCCCTTTGTACGCACAAGTAATGAAATTAGTTACATACATACAAGGTTAGTAGCGTCAACTGTGAGAAGGCCCGCATTCGATTCCCCCAAGCATACAGCACAACAGCAGCACTCATATATCACCATGTAAAAGGCTAAACGAAAGAATTAAAAATTCCAAATTGTCTAATTCGTGTTATGCGTAGATGACACAGGAGAATCTATTACAGTAAGAGGATGTGCCTTGGACAGTGGAACGCTAAACGTTGACACGGAAATCATTCGTATGAGTCATTGCGGTCATTTTTGGTTCGATGAAAGGTACAACCAAGTGTACTTTTTTATATCACTGTTGTGACTACTACGTCACCAAAGACGTCACCTTCAATCACACTCTATTGAAGGGAGCAATTTGATTGATAAACACGTTGCACCACTAGTGCTCTCGCTCTAATGTAATGTAAATGTGTCTACCACACTCACTCACGCACTTAAATACGCTACTTGACTTTTGCAAATTGTGCACCTACCTACTTACTACCTATGTGCTCAAGTATAGTTATTCTATTGCTCCTTTCGTGCGGCTTCACAAAAACATTGGACTCTCACCGAAAGATAAGAGGGTGGTGGTAGTGACGACATGGTCCACACAGTTGCTACCTTTGAATGTTTTTTGTCGTTTTAATCTATTTTATTACTTACACCTTTACAATGTTGTCGTTGTGGCTTTTGATATTTATATGATAGTGATTGTGAGAGTGAAGAGGAGTTTTGCCCAATATGACAGGAACGCCTTTCCTATAGACTATCAAACCACTTAAATTACGTTTAAATGTGCGAACGTGTGATACTCTGGTTCTGTTGTCTGTGTTGTCATTTTTAGTGACATGTGCCTCTGTCAAATTATACTGTCTAGATCTTCATTTGCACTCGCCAAATCCATCCAAGCAAGCTAAATAATATTATTTAATACTCTTTCATGTTCGGAATCAAACTTCTGGCTAGATCGAATTGAAAATGGTGCATTATCAAGATTATCATTAAGCATTTCATCCTTCTAAATTCCACCAAAGTCTAAGTCGCCCATACCAGCCAGACCAGCAGCAGGTAAATGAGTTGGAGCTACATTTTCCGTACGAGGCGAGGCGAGGTTTCTCGTCCTGCCCCCTTTCTACTTGCTACTCTGTTCTTGCAATTCACAATAAATAAAGCACCCTTGCCTTCTTGATAGGCTACCAGTTGGACTGAAGCGTGCAAATTTTCACACGTTAAAGCTCTCTACATGAACTAAAAGTACATAGCGCCTCGAATTGATTTGTATTCTTCATTCCTCGCATTTGTATGTAACCGTCGATGAATGCACCTGCAAAGAGGGAATTACCTGGCGAAGACCTCCAGACGGATACATAAAATGCTATTAAATCTCACGTATCACTAGTTGTAGGGAAGGGAGGCAGGCGCCAGGCGACTACTTACCTACATTGTTCGGTATGAAAAATAGCAACACGTGAAGCACAATAATACTAATAATAATAATAATAGTAAGCACTTTTAGTGCACAACTACGAATAATGATATTCAGTTTGTCAACCACGTCTGCAAGAGCATCTGCTGCAGGGAAATGTACGCTGAAGGGTCAGTAAATCGATTACAGAATACATGCTCGTCATTTATATTTTCATACCTTCTCCACAGTTAAAACGGATTTGTAAAAAATGGAGATAAAACCTGACAAGTACTACAAACGCACCGGGTCTAGGCCCGTTTCCCCCATGCCAATTAGCTACCACGCCAATTTCCCCCCATGTCACCGCTCTCCCAAACTACTTATTGTTAGTATCCCCCAAGTAGGGTTCCTCACACCTGTTTTCACAATCAAATTTACTCCGAAATTATGTCTACGAAGTCGTGTATGTTGTATGTATGAACGAATCCCTTGCATTGTATTACTTGCGAGGGCAATCCTAGTCGTATTGATTGTTTAGCTAATTTGTTTATTTCCTCAGAATTATAAGAGGAAGCGGGGTTCGACTTGAAGTTTTTCATATATCAAGATCAATGAATAAGCTATTATTATGTACTCTTTCAGTTTTCGTATATGAATCACAAGCCCACACACGGA
>JAANSN010003503.1:0-18366 GCA_036850665.1 Dicranocentrus wangi | reverse complement strand
AAAACGTACGAACATTTCCGGGGCTTTCCTCTAACAACTAACAACTTGTATATATAAAACCCTTAAACTTGCTAGCATGTTTTTACTCTCCGTCCTCCGATGGTCGGAGCGAATTATTGCCGTGTTATTATACCGACATGTGACAAAAGCAATAAACGATCAAGCTACATGACTTCCTATCCCATAATCCCATCCCATAAATAATATCTAATTACTGAACTTGTACAATGCATGCCCCCAATGGCTTTGCGATATTAATGAGTTGCGAGTTGGTTTTGTTCCCGTTGCGTTGGATCAATCTATTTCAAAATATTTCAAATCGCATTCCTCTCCATGCCCCACTAGTGTAACTGAACACATTTTAAGTGTGTAATCATAATTATCCTTTTGTCCACCTCCTGCTCACTTCCCTTTCATAATTTGACTCATTTATACAAGAAACCTGCTGCGTTTTCAATACTTAACTAGTTTTACTCAAATAATCAGCAGCAGAGCAGTGGACAATTCGGCTGCGATTAGACAGATATTCTTCACAAAGGGGATGCCTATATAACGATGATGATGATAATCACGTACATGCTAAACATGACATAACGTAATATGGGAGAAAAACGACTTAAACGAGTGTGCACTGCACTACTGGTCCACCTGCATTCTGTGTGTGTCTCGTACTCCTCACGTGCTTCTAATCTGTCTGTTATTTCGCAAACCAAAGAATTATTAAGAGTCCCAATGGATATTACTACTACTACACATTTTATGGAATGGGATTACGTGAAATGTGCATGCATATAATATACCTTTTTGTTATTATTACAAAAGTTCAATTGAATTTTGCTGATGCGACTACGCAACCCAACCCAGCGACTCCTATTCGGTTGTATTCTACGTATTTGCTTAAAAGGCTACAAAAAACAGGTGCAAAACGGGTTGAACCAATAACGATAATTATTATTCAAATCAATATAGCACTGCACTGCTCGAACTAAATGAGTGAAATCATATTGACGACGGATCATACTTCATATATTTTTTTATGAATATGTAGATGAATTGAATTTGGATATTGATGTAGTTTATTGATTTGATTGCAAATTGACCGACATTAGTGGTCTAGCAAAATGCTATGATGATTACACAAAATGGCAAATTTAATCTCCACACGCACATATTTGGCGCAGACGTGAACAAGAGTTTTGCAACTTGCAACAATTTCCTTTAGTCTGTGACAAATGTTGTGAGTGACTGCATGAAAAAACAATAAATGTTTGAAATCCCTTGTCAATCAATGTGACTTGAGGGGAACACAACTTGAATCGCAAAGTATTCAATTTTACCAAAAAAAAATTTCATAACAAAATATCAATAACTTTGAATAATTCGGCAAAATCGAGAGCAAAATAAATTTTGCTGCAAGCAACCATTTAGGAACCTAAATAATATTATTTAGCATTGCATAACGAACGATTTCCGAAAAGTTTGCTACATGTTCTATTTTTTCATCCTAATTCGTAGGAGAAGCAGCAGTTTGGTTGGACGCATTTAAAAAATGAAAATGACAGTTTGACCTGATAATAATACTCGCTGAGTCGCAAACTCCTCTTTCATGTAGATAATCCTGTTTGCACGTTTTTTATTTACGTGCCCGCACGCAAAATCTTACGTCTCTAAATCTAATTACGCTATTGGAATTTTAAAAATTTCAGGCTCCTTTGTCTCATCAAGAAAAAAAAATCCTAGAAAAAAATGTGGATTAGCCACTACTGTACCTACCTATTATGTGCCAAATCACTGCAAATTATGGCATGGCAGATGGGAATAATCGATTTTACACAATATGACAGCTTCCTATAAACAACAACCATCCATATGCCATATACTATAGACCTGGTTATTATTATTACCATTTTTTCTACTGCTTTATTATTACGATTCAGAGTTGGTGGATGTGTGTGCACAGGGTAATGTTCTCGTTTGTTTTGAAGCTATTTGAGTTGACAAACGAGCCTGGCACACGTATAAATTCTTCCTATATTTCTAATTGAACTTCTGAAAAGGAAGATACGACTCGACTGCCAATGGCCATATAATCTCTATTAAAATGAACGAGGAACGTGCCTTGATTTCGCTTTTAGTTTTTATACGCTTTTTTTTACAGTTTAGTACAGTTATATAACTATTGCAGATATGTACTAGGGGATTATGTGATATGATATTGACATGATAGACTTTCAAAATTAACTACGAAAAAGGTGACATTATTACATGCATTATATAATCACGTAGGTATTCCTATTTCACAGTGGTCGTGGTGCTTCTGTTGTGGTGATTATCATGATGTTACGTTAACTTGAGAAAAAAAAAATACTAAACTGGTTGGTACTACATAATAGTAGGTGTGACAAGAGTGTCACTGATCATATGAATTTTCAGGTGCAACGCAAAAATGCCTTCAACTCTTTGTTGCATGGTAGGCATTTTCGAAGACGCACACCGTGTTCTACTGTTATATAACAATGTGTGAATATATAGTGGATGCGATGATGTTGAAGGAACGGAATACAACAAAGTAGATGCTAATGCGGTAAACACACTCCCAAAGAAAATGTCCCAAACCAGAAGCCGCTGTATATGTGCTTCTCTAGTACCTAAGTGGAGTGGACTCCATATTACTACACACTGCTAACCCAAATGTCTGATGAATAGATAATGATTCTTCATCACCAAATCTTTTCATATATAAAGCTAACTTTTATGGAGGGACAATCAGTTGTTTCTGCCACTTTCAAGTGGGCACTGCTTTCTTCTCTGAGCTATCGTTTTCGAAAAGGATATCTCAATATCGTAGGCATCGCGTGGGTTTCAATAACTCTCACAAAAATCTCACTTTTCCTTTTTCAACAAGTTCATTCCACTGGTGGACGAACCAACCGAAGTTTACTAAAGGAAACGCAATAAGCAAAAAAGTGCCAAAATGAGAGGACTCATTGTGTTCGGATTCCTTATTTCCACAATTATTGTGTGTGTGCTCAGTGACAACGGGCAACCTGAAAGCCAGGATGGTCAGTGTGACAATAACGATACCAATAAATCTGACAGAATTAATGTGTGACAAATGTATTGTTCTAATTAAGATTCTAATTATCTATCTCCGTAGATATCAGTGCGGTAGCTGCCAGGGCAGATCAACTCACTCATGGTATGTGTCAACAATACGACGTAGGAAATTAATCGTGACCAACTTGAGGAGAAATTTATAAGGGTTTTTATCTTAAATTTTAGGACACCGTTCCAAGAGATCGCCCTACGACCCAATTGTTCCAACCCTCGTTCTCGGTAAATCCTTCTTACTCGGAGCCCTCGTTGGAAAGTTCTCTTAGGAAGGGCTGGGGCTGGCGCCCAAGGCCACGTGGATGGGGTTGGAGAGCACCCGTTGTTGTTCACCACTCTCACTCTCATGGAGGTTGGGGTTGGGAGCCAGTTACGGTTGGCTGGGGGTGGTCCCGCTAATTTAAGTACGTTTTACAACTAATTAGTTTAATTGTACACTACCCTTGTACAAACAACTAGAGGAGCGGAGTGTGCTCAATATATATGATAATTCTCCACATTTGCCAAAAAATGTAGCTTCCAGTATAATATATTTTGTAATGCCCCTACTGCTAAACTAGGATTTACTTTGTATACACCATCACAAGCCATAAATTCATTAAAATGATTGTATTTTTTTATAAAAAATTCTAAATGTCTCTAGTCTCCATCCACGTATAAATGCAAGTGTTGGATAAATGTGTATCAAATTAGGATGTTAAAAGAAAAAACAAAATTTGGAATGATTTTTTACGATTAGTATGGCCAACAATAAATTTTTATTAAGTATACTATTCAGATTTTTTTTGGAAATTTCAATAACAAAGTTAAATATATATAAATACCAAGATTCTTTTTAGCATCTTCGGTTCTATATTACTTTGTATGTATACATTTACAAGTCAATAACATGTTAAATTCAATAAATACGACGGTTCCCGAGAAAGTATTTTTTCAGCATTTTCTCTTGGTATACATGCTAAAGTGAGGACTACACACTAAACATTAAACTCACTATTTACTACTTCACCGACCGCAATTCATATGCTTTTCTGTGTGAGCGCATTTATAATATAATGCATTATTTTTGCTTCACTTAATGTAGCTCGCAGTTTCTGATGATGACACGACAAGTGTGTTTTTGATACTATTACTACTACCGAGAGGCATCAATGTACGTATATGTGATAGTGATTAAAGATAAATCACACACCATGATTTACAACTAATGAACCGAAAAAATTGCTTTACAACGAAATCTTACTACAAAACTCATAATTACAGATTGATACGAACGAACAAACGAATATTATAACAGACTAATTACAGATGTATCATATACCACCTTTTTCAAAAAAAACCAAAATCCAGCACTGCTGTCGTCCGACCAAAATCATTTCATCTAAATTTTTAATTTGAAACAAGTCAATTGGAGCAATATATTATTTCTGATGTGTGAATTTATCAAATTGAATTTATAAATGTGCTTTAATGAGAACGTATAGAAACTTGAATTTCCTTTGAAAATTATTACATATTACTTCACCACACACCATTCATGACGTCAGCATGGTGTGGCATTTCTCTAATTAATACGTTATTTTTTTCATTGTAGGATCACGTTGATGGTCAATAACAGGTTTAGGAGGAAATCAACATCAACGATGAACGAGTTCAAAATATGAATATAACAATAACAAAATAATGATACTTATATATGAAAAAATTACCCGCAATATATCGCATGGGTACAACACTGCTACCCTGCCAGGGAAAAGGATTATTATTAGCAAAAAAGTCTGGTCTTTGTTTGGTTCAATCAAACTAACAACTCTGTCACAGCAAAACAGATGCTAACAAAAATGCTAACAGCAAAAGTGTACTACGCTTTTTGGGACATTACCTTTACCACCGTTGCGTTGTAAAGATCCCACGAATGTATATATACAATTATATCAATTACTATTACTCTATATACTAAATATAATAATAATAAAATGAGATCAACCCAGTCAAAAGATTGACGCTGTTATGTTCTTACTCAAGCAAACTAACCAGCGACATGATGAGCAGTGTGGGTGGACCACGCTGTCAGAGTGTTCATCGTCCAAGTTTTAGTTACAAAATATTATAGATATTTGTCTTCGATTAGCAAAATAATATAGTATGTGTAGCACTGAACAGAACAAAAAAAATATCAATAAACTGTGAAATCCAGGCAGGCTTTTCCGTTTACGTTTAAATACCCATTGAAATATATTATTATATGTAGTTTTAAAGGCAAAATATTATGCATTTCTAGCTCTTCTTACGCCTTTAAATACTTGAATTAAATCAAACTCTAATAATAATAACGATCCAAATCCAGATGTATAAAAAACAATGCATGCTGACGATTGATTCACGAACGACGACAATGTTTCTTATGTTGATTGATTTTGTATATCTTCCTTCCCCCCTCCTATACAAGTAAAGAATAATTCTGTTCAGCGGTGAAGACGATGATGACGCTAACCGAATTTAAATACTTTGCATGCTCTACCTCTCTAGCGTTTTCATACTTGATCCAGTTTCGGTTATAAGTTTAACCGTGAATTCACCGTTATTTTTCATTACCTAATATGCTAATAATAATATATACGCATTTCTCTATAAAATATTCAGCTATTGTTGATTCATCTATTATGAGCTAACCATAAATAAGTAAATTAAATTAATCTTAAATTTGTACTTGTTTGCGGTAGAACCGAATACACTTTTTGAGTGTCACACATACTCTCTCTCTGTGCTTGAGTCTCTCTACATCTTACAAATCTTAGCACTGTGTAGTTCTGTTCACCGATTGGTTTTCATTTACAGGAGAACCTAGTCGGATAACGTAGCCATTTCCTCCACCACCACTGTTACCGTTACTCAGTTTCGATCCATCACCGGAATAGTTTTTTGTTAAGGCTTGAGAATTGTCACTGCTACCACTGTTGAGTGCATTGACTTTTGATTGCTCCAATTTGGAATCACCGGGGTTTAGTGAACACTTTGGACTACTTGTGCCAGGATGGAATGGATTTGACGCTAGCGAGTCAATCCCATTCGGAATGGGAGACGTGTAGTTTGACGAAGATAGCGAGGAAGAACTACCAGTAGTTGTTGCAGGAATAGCGGCGGAATTTGCGTTCGTGCACTGTAAACTGTTTTCAAGATTGATGGAAATGGGTAACCGTGGGTTTGTATTATTATTATTAGAATTAGTTCTTGGTCGTGGTGAATAGTTCACACGAGAGCTGTACGGGTTCGTAGAAATAGACGAGGGGGCGGGCAAAGCGTGATTGGCTAGATTTATGTTTTCGGTGCTCGAGTCACTTCTGACAGGCTGGATATTCAGAGGATTGAGGGCGAGACCATTTGTGAGGGAGGAAGCTGCACGGGAGGAATTTGCAATCGTGACATTTGTCGGAGGGCTGGAGAGCAGTCGACGGTTAGGCGTGTCCCCCAAGTCGTCCACAATATGATGAGTTAGCTCATTTGCATCGTCATCCGTATCGTACTCATCTAATTCGTCGTCAGACATGGCGTCAAATGTCGCTCTAAGAGGGGTTCTTATCGTTATGTAGTCTTCTTCTGTGGATTTTAATCTCAACTGGGCTCGATGGTTCAAGCCCTCTGAACTATTATAAAAGGATACTTGAGCAAATGATGGGTCCAAGTCAGGCGTTAGTCTGAAAAAAGAGCAAAACCATGGGTATGCTTAAGCAAGTTACACAACGCAAAAATGGATAGTTTGAATGGCTTTTGGATTCGCTTCATTTCATACCTGTCAAGAATTTCAACAAAACTAGGTCGACGTCTGTTATCGAATCTCCAACAAAGTATCATAAGGTCATACAGAATGTCTGGGCAGTTTTCAGGTCTCTCCATTGTCCTTCCAGACTGTACATATTCCAACACTTGATTATTGGCAAGACCCTGAAAAAAATTAAAAAGCCAGGATAAGTTATTTGGGTTCAATCGGCATATATTTTGTTTGGCATATTGCTGTATTCCTTATCCCATTTTCCATACTTGATAAGGCTGTGCTGCAAGGGTGGCCATTTCCCATAAAACTACGCCAAACGACCAAACATCAGTCTGATTAGTGAAAACTCCGTCGTGCAGAGATTCGGGTGCCATCCATCTAAACAAAAAGAAAATTATATTACAAACTTTTCACCGAAACTGGATGCTTGGAAAACATTGGACTGAGGACGGGGATTGATTGATTGTTCCAGGAAAGAATAATAATCCCGGGATGGTGGCCGTACCTTACTGGTAAGAGTCCTCTTGTTTGTTTTCTATAATAATCACTCTGAATGACTTCCTTGGTCATTCCGAAATCTCCAACTTTGACACAGAGGTCCTCACCCACCATGCAGTTTCTCGCCGCTAAATCTCTATGAACTAATTTGTGCTTATGAATGTATGCCATTCCGTCCGCAATCTCGGCAGCCATTCTCAGAATTTGCTGTAAAAAATGTTTCGTTCGTTAGCACAACTAGTTGTAATTTATGTAAAGTTTCGAATTTATGCTATACATGCAATCTATGTAATTAGTTTTACCCGTAGTGTGGGTGGCGGTTCGCCATTTCCATAAGTTCCTGGTCGCCTGGAACGGAGGTAATTCTTAAGATCGCCATTGGTCATGAGTTCCATGATGACATACGTCGGTTGAGTTTTTGATATTACACCAAGTAGTTTAACGACGTGGTGGCAATGACAGTC
Organism: Dicranocentrus wangi; assembly: GCA_036850665.1. NCBI lineage: Eukaryota > Metazoa > Arthropoda > Collembola > Entomobryomorpha > Entomobryidae > Dicranocentrus > Dicranocentrus wangi. Next base: position 10,521 of record JAANSN010003503.1, on the reverse strand, counting down.
TAATTTTACCATTAACGCTGCTTCCCTGAGAAATAATGCTCTATCTTCACTTGACGTGTCTTCAGAAACTGTTTTTACCGCACAATTCAGTAGCGGTTGACCGTCAACAAAGTCTCTCAGTATCCCTTCCAAAACTGTTCCAAATGAGCCCTGACCCAGGGATTTCTCAAGGATTTGAATCTTGTCCCTAGGTACTTCCCATTCCTCTGGAATGTCCACTGCAGGAATGAAAAATTAGACACGTATTATAATCTTGTAGTATTATCTATTTATTTATCAGTGATTTAGTTATGTACATGAGCATTGTGATGGGATATTCAATTGTGATTTGTCTTACCGTTTGACATGTACTCAGGATTTGCCGAGATGATTCTCCTCACGTCGATGATCCCTTTGGTGCGTATGTAGTAGTATGCCAGGAAAGTTCCCACAAGAATCATGAGTAGTAATGGGAGGAGAATGACTAATGCCCATAGCCCATTCAGTCCAGCGTCATCGTCTTCGATTAGAACGTATTTGGCCACCGTCCAATCAGATTCGAGGGCTAGGGACGCTACCCGAATTCGAACGCTGTAATTCCCTGGAGATAGTGTATCCGGAAAGGTGAAATTCTTCTTTTGTTGAAACTCCTTCCTGCTGACACAATTTTGGAGCGTGAAATCATACTTGGTCCCTTCCATCCGGTGTACCTGAATCACGTACGCCAACACAACTCCGTTTGGATTGCTCGGTTCCGCCCAACTAAGTTGCAGTGTCTTGCCATCTGTCACATTTGTAAATACTGTTCTGGAATCTATTACATCCGCTTCTGGAGATGGTTTCGTCTGTTTAGTATCCACTGCCATTTCCGAACATGTTCTTGTGTCATTTTCCGTCTCTGAAGAATTGGTTTGGAGAGACATTGCACGCCTGCAGGCTTGCACTCCCACAATGTATCTCGTAAAGTGGGACAAATTTACCATTGGAAATGTGTACGTCAATTTGCCATTGATCACATTTATTTCTTCATATTTCTCCATTCCAACCGGTACTCTCCGTTGGTCATACCCTGGCAAATTTCCTTCTCCAGGGAATTCTTTCTCCGATTTTTCCGCAGAGTTGTTCTCAGGTCCAGCAAAAGCGTCATCACCCTCTTCCGCCGAACGCTTCCAGGTGGAACGCCTCACCCGAACTCGATTACTTTCAATGTCGGAGCCGAATTCATTATTTGATTCCACCGGACTACTTGGAAGAAACACGTGCACCATCACCTTATCCAACATTGTGTCTTGATATTTGACACTATCAATCGACGGTGCTGTTGGCTTACCTCCAACATGGCACGAACAACAGTCCGGATCTTTGGGCTTTGAAATGAAAGGGGACTCGGTGGATTTTGCAGATGATGTAGCGGGTTTCCCTTGATTTCGTCCCTCTTTGCAGTAATTACGCTCGTCTTGCTGTTTTGGATCCTCTTTAACTGCTTGCACCCAAACGACAAACTTTTCAAGCTCTCCATTCGGCTGCTCGGGAGTTGTCCAAGTTAGAGTGATTGCATTCGGCCCGCCAGCAACAACCTGGAAATCTCGGGGTTTTGAAGGGATACCAGGAAGGGTTTGGAAGTAGATGATGTCGGACTCGGCCCCCGTGTTATTGTTCAAAGAATTTTCATCAGGAATGACTACCGTTTTGACGTATAGGGCGTACCACGCAAAGTGCTTCAAATTTAAAATCAGTCTACTGTGTTCCCAGGGAGGTTCCTTGTGAAGACCACCGGGCACTTCAGAGTCACTTATTTTAGGATACTCCAAAATGGTCCAGTCATCATCCCCACATGGATCTCGGTCATCAAACTTTGATACATTCTTTTTAGGATATTCGTACGCCTCTTTATAATGTATCTCATAGCCCAACAAGTGACTGGTCAGGGTGAGGTTGCGTCTAAAGTTTTCGTATCTTATGACCACCGAGTTGTTCGTCTTCTTTCCTATTTCAACGTTTAAAAGTTGCGTGTTGCACGTGACTTTATCTCCGTTTGTGATACCTACGTCCATTTTGTTGTCTCTGGACTGTTTCAAGCCAGATTGGTCTACAAAGTCCCAGATTTTGCGGGGACATAATTTCGGATTGTAGTGAAAGAGGACATGAGCGTTGGTATTATTTATGGTAATATTTCTAGTGCTCTGAGACTCCCACAACTCCATCAAGTTTTCATTTGAGCGGACAACAACTGCGTATTTGCCGTCTTCCAAATGCTCTCCATGAATGATTCTCAAACTCTCCAAGAAATCCAGTGATACTAGTGCGTAGGTGTGGGTAATTGAGAGATACTCGGTGATTTCCTCTATTTTGTCTAGATTTTCTTTAAGCTCTTTCACTATATGTCCAGTTGTAACGGAGGAACTTCTCCGAATGGAAATCTTCAGCCCACCTGCAATCTTGGTGCAGCCCTGCAGCTCACGAGCCTTTTCCACGCTGTCAACTAAGGTCCCTGCACAAACTTTCTTGCATGTGGTGCAAGGAACGCAGGACTTGGTTGTCGTATTGTATTCAGTTCCTTTTGGACATTGCAAAACGCACATTTTCTTTCCCTTGTCCTCGTAGAGCTTCCCTTGCCAATCGTGATTGGAGGAACTGGCTTTAGTAACATCGGGGAAAGAGACGATCTCCAAGCACTCGTTCCGTGTCACGCATCGCCTCTGAAGATATTCGTATAAACCACTGGGACACTCTTCGATACACGTTCGATTGAAAACAACGTGCTTGCAGACGTGACACTGTTGGGGGCTGGGTCCAGTGCATCCCCCAAGGCACTGTTCGCTGCAGCATTCCCCGTTCTCTGCACACGGGCGTCCGCCACAAGAAATTGAACATTGCTGCTTGAATACTTTCTGACAATCCTGACTACTCCAACACAATCGTCTACTAACATCTAATTCTGCCGAAGGACACTCAGTCTTGCAAATGTTGGGGCACTGCTCAGTCGGCTTATTTTTCGCAATCCCATCAGCACTAAACTCACTCGTTATCAAATTCCACTCTAACGTGTCAATATAACAAAGTCTTGAATTATCAACAATCCAGACGCCTCCCCGTTGTATGTCAGTCAGCGCTGGTAATCCAACCTCTTGCAGTTCATTCGAGCTCATAATTATTAGTGCATGAGTGTCAATAAGTTCTTGGCCCCGAATAACAGCCAAGTTAGGAAACAGATTTCGCATCGTCGTTAAATTCGCAGCTCCAAACACTAAAAAATATCCCGTAATTTCTCTGAGATCAGGATACGACAAATGCGTCCAATTTTTGGGGGAGTCGGCAGATATCATCGCAATTTGAAGTGATCCTTCAATCACTTTACAATAGCGCAGCTTCTCCAAATCATCCGGTTTATTACGAATATACTTCCGTTGACATATCCCCCTCTTAAAGTCGTCCATTGCAACAAGATTCTTGGGCTGTGTTTGTGCTGGGCCATGTGAAAGAACTGCCCCTGCCCCTAGCACCAGCCAGGAGACAGCCATGAGTATGGCCACCACAAAGTGTACCCAAATCCATAGAGTCATGATTGACTACTTATCATGGCTATAACACTCCTTTTCTTTTCAAATTTTCTTCAGTTGATGTCCAGGTTCCAACCCCAACAGCTCCTAAAATACACGTCACAAATTTAATCCTAATTAATCCCAAACGTTTTTTGAGTCATGCTGGCTGACTCAGGCTCATGCACCACATACATATTGTTGAAAAATTGTACCTTTCGTCACATCTTGGCAGTCTTGCAAGACACAGGCATCATCATCAAAATCCTGTTCCTATACACTCCCAACATTTATCGCTAAATAAAATGGAGCAGGCTGCTACCCACTTTAATCCTCCAACGCTTCTTCTTCTAGCTCACGGGTCACACTTTTGGGTAGGTCAGTTTGAGAAGGTAATCAATAGAGCGGCTTCACGCCCGGCTATCAAGCCCCATCAACGGTACAAACTCACCACAGAACAGGGCAAAAGGGGAAATTTCAATCTGTAATAAAAACACATTAAAAAAGGCACAATGTTATTCTCTCACTCTTCATACATAATTAACATAATATATGACAGATACATTCAACATTATTGGTAGATAACAATAACCCAATAATATGCTCGACCCCCGCCCGACACTAATTATTGTGAAAACACCTTTAAACAAATTTCTACCTGACCCGCAACAAATTGTCAATTGTGCACACACAAATAAATGCGATACGTAACTCACACTAAAACAACTAACAAAAGCACGCAATAATACTTTTTAAAAAAATAATAATTTCCATTTCATTTCAACATCCAATGTCCAACCAACTAAATGCCCAACTTATTAATAACTTTTGTTATTTATTTTGGACAGCTGGTCCTTATGACCCTTAATAAATTTGTTGACAAATGAATGAATGAATGGTGAATGGCAAAGTTTATTCTCACAGCGTTTCACCGCATTGCAAATCTGAGATGTGACAATTATTCTCGGCAACCTATCAAATTACTATCGTCGCACACCAAAATCATGAATTCACCATTTTTCACACTTTCCAGGGGAAGCAGGTATCTGTTCTCTATCATCAATCATCAGATACCTTACTAACACCTTTAAAATGTAGTTAATAAATGCTAATTGCACATTGCACTCGTGCTTTTACATAATTTTAACAGATTTGAGACGAGTGTCGCTCCACACTCTGCACCCAGATCATCAGTGTGCATTCCCAAATCCCAGCATTTTGGTCAACAATGCATGACAAAGACTCTGTCGCTCGCGTCATCACATTCATATTGCGCACTAATGCGCACCAACCTTTTTTTTTACCGGAATCGTCTTGTGCTGTGTGGTAACAGTAAGGAGTCGAAGTGCGGCGACACAAAAATTGTTGTGCTGGATTGTGCTTTGTTGGACTTTGGGGACAATCTGAATCTATCTGTTTTGTTCGATGTACACGTACAGATTCTCTGTGCGTACAAAGTGCGTGTAATGTGCCGTCGTCCTCATAGGTATCACGAAACAAACCAATTGTGAACATAAGACGCACTTTAACCCTAAGAAGCCCTAACGTCCGGATCCAGGCTACTTCTCATCTGGAGTCTTTTGTGGGACAGGGACAGCTATCCATTAAAATTAACATGAGCGGTGGCGAAAACGTGTGGTTTCAAAAAATTTCCTATAACTGGTGATGATGCCGTGTCTCTAATTATTCATTATTACCTCTGGCTTCTTCTCAATTGCGTTGCTGAAGATCAAGATAAATCAACGAAGGAGTAGTATAGTAATAATAATAATAATAAAAATGTAACACAAATATTGGATATATTATTGTAATAATTCTTAATCCACATTCACAACTTGGGAAATGAGAGGACAGGAGCCCTCCTCTGCTCATTCCATATGTATACCTGAGAGGATGTTGTTGTTGAGTGCGATGAAAAACTAGCAATCAACCAGACGGATGGTATTTTTTGGTATTTTATTTTGTACGTTTGTTGTATACACGCACGCACACACACACTTCACTCGCGTAATACGCGTACTACTACCCTCTCTTCTGTTACATTCATGGATGGTATAAGAAGAATGATGTGAGGATGATTAGGGGAGAACAAACAAAATGGAACAAAAAAAAGTATGTTTAAGAAGAGTAAGAGTGAGTGAGTGAGTGAGTATAAGTATCATCTATCCATCTCCTCGGTTTGCATTTTTAGGTCCGGTCCTCATCCATTCCAGTATTATAGTATTAGTTGTAGTTGTAGTATGTATGGGGCTGTTATGAATGTGTTTTGCCTGTTGTTGTTCTTCTGTGATGTGACGATGATTGTATGATAGTGGCCGACGAGTGTGTGTTGTGCATGCCATGCAATAAAGAGGAGACAAGTTAAGTTTTTTAACTGGTAATAGTAGCTGGTAATGAGCGAGAGATGAAAATGCCGTATGGTTTGTCACAAACAACCAAAAACTTTTGCGCACATTCTCTCCATGCATGCATGTAGGATTTCACTTTGGCTTGCAATGCATATAAAAACTAACACAATAACACAACACTCTACTATGCTACATACAGTGAGTATTGGTTTTTTGGGGTATTATTATTACGTGTGTGCTATTGCCACACACAGACCGAGACCCAGAGCATCATCATCATCCATATCCCTACCTACGTATCTACACGACTTCCACTGATCCACACTACGTGTATATAAATATTATGTGCAATGTGTACGATAGGGATTTAAGTAAGACTCGAGATCGAGACTGCTACACGAGGATGATATTTCAGAGAGAGGAGGACCTTTAATACCTTTTATTATTGCACACACGAAACAACACAATCCAATATTATATCCAACACATGTAGCGGCTTGCGTATAGTTTTTCTCGCTATATTCCATCTTTAGGTATCCTATCCTCTCCGTGTGCCTCTTTCAGTGTCAAACCATGTCTGTTCGTGCTCTCCTCTTCTGTGAGCTAACTCCACACAGCTCAACTCTGACTAATGTGAAGAAAACACAAGGAACAGACAGAACAGACCTCCCTGTTTTATTACACACTCACTCACTCACTCGCTCTCTCACTAGCTTTCCTGATTCCGTTGCGTATTGCGTCACATTATGTATGTATCTACATAAGTACATGCATATTCTCGACTTTTTCATCATTTACTCATATATGCCGATTCAAAATATATCGATGTGTGGTGGTGATGTTTTCTCTTTCCCGAGAACAAAACTCTGTTTTTGCTCTTTCAGCGTCATTTTTCTGTGATGATGATCATCATCAAGATTGAAAACGAAATATTAGTTTGGATGGTTGTTTGTTGTGGGTTAGGTACGTACGTTATTGGTCGAGGGTTTGCTTGAGGTGTGCTGCTGCTGCTGCTAACCTCACAGCAAAATCTTTTCTTTACTCGTCACATCTCATTATGATTATGATACCTTATGAAACTCAACTGACGCATCACGTCAACATAAAAACGTAGGGAAGGAATGCATATAGATAGATACATATCAGTCAACGTCGATACAAGCCAGTATAATGTACCCCCAACGAGAATCACATAAATATTAATGTTGATCCCCATTTTCTGGAGGAGTTATGCACAAAAAATGTGTTTCTGACGAATATGATAAAATCTTCTTCCGCTATATGTAATATGTATCTTGAAAAACAATTTTTTCTGACAAATCATGAGTTACATATTTCATGAGAGGTGAGGTTGGTGTGGTGTGCTTTTTGTTTGCATTCGTGTTAGTACACGTATGGCAGGAGATGGTTACAAAATCCTTGCTGTCGTTCTCAGATTCCTAGAATCCTCGCCCCAAAAAGTCAGTCCTACTGATTAGTAGATGCTAGCTAACTAACTATAGCACGCCAAGATTTCGTGTGCTAAAACTTGCGTAGTTTAGTTGTCTTACAACTACAACTACTTATGTACGTACTTACAACTAATGTTGATGTGATTTACACATCGAACAACATAACTCATCATAAACAGATGGAAAGGTTATAGGTCATGTTACACTAAAGATAGCATAGCGTGATTGAAAAAAAAGATGTTCAGTCAAAGTGTGGTGGTGGTGGTGGTGGTTTTTAGAGGTTAACCCGAAAGTGAATTCCATTCAAAAGACTCACGATTTTTTTGTTATTATTGTTGCTGTTGTTGGCCTTGTTTACTTTCCACTCGCATGCTTTATAACAATTTAATGATAATATGATAACAAATAAATTATCAACTATAAAGCCTTAAATTCAGCTGGATAACATTTTTTTACCAGTTGCGATCCCTTTTTATGCTAAAAACTAATTGAATGAAAATTCCATTTTATTATCTCTATTTTAAATGTTTATCCAAATGGCTACTCACTCACCACCCTCATCATCACGTATAGCCAGCCAGCAGCAGCATTAGCTATTTAATTCCAGTAAACAAACAAGAGAAAATGAGTAGTCTGTTGAGTGTGCTTTATGAATGTGGAAGTTGATTTGATGTTGATGATATGATGATGATGATGCTCCACATTATTAGCCACAATACCATTTGCCCTCCTTCCTTACTGCGAGAGGAGTTGCGTTGCGGGACCTTTGCGTGACAGTGAAGTAGGAAAATAGTGTCATTTCAATTTACAAACTTTGTTTTCCCGTCACTCTTATTGGAAACCAAGGCACACAACAGCCATGTCATTTTTATTACAAAAGAAAAGACAGTGTGCATATGCATGGTTGATATTATGTAGGTACATTTCAAAACTCCAATGGCCCACGGTATTTTCTGCACACTAACAGCAGCAACCACCATGAAATGAAGTGCAAGTGCCGGAACTTGCAAACGTGTAAAACAGCGAGTCGTCGTCTTGTAATGATTTTTGTAAGTTGTTTTTTTTCTCCCCAAATAGGTATTCAGCAACTTACAATTAGTGGTATGATCAGAGAGCAACAAAAAAGTAAATGGCTTGTAGTGGTATATATTATCCATCCATAAAAAATACGTCTATTTCTCCCTGCTTTGCTCTTTCAACACCACATCAAGACCATCAACCATCATCGCATCGCCACGAACGTAGAGTACGAAAAGTTAGACGGACTAGAGACTAGAGACATTTACCACCAGGCAGGCAGGCAGGCAAGCAGCCCGTGTTCTTCTAGTGTACATCACTACTTACTCATACTCACCAACCACACCACAATGATACCAGTTAAAGTTGGGCCTATACATAGAGAAATGTGCACACATAACTCACACAAGTCGCAGTAATAAGCATCTGAGGTAAATACGCAATTTCGTCGATTAATAACCTCGAGGCTCAAGGTAATAAAATAAGGAAAAGAAACAAACAGACATTTCTCCTCTACAGAGAGAGACACCATACTGCATACGGCTTGGAGTTTTGTAGTGCCGTGCCAGCCAGCAAGGTAAAAGCGAACTTGTGTGCATGTCGCTTTTCATTTGATGATGTGATGAGACTCTTTTCTACCACATAACTTTGCTGAATTGTGTGTTAGTGTTGCTCCCTGACAATGCAATACTTGCTACTCAAGCTAAATTCTTTCCTTTTCTTTTCCCTCAATTCTCACTCGCACTTTTTACTTTTTTCATCATCCAAGTTGAAGTTGGCAAGCAAAATGAAATACGGGACTTTTTTTCATACAATAATGTCATGAAAATGTCTTTTACTTTATTTTTTCTATCTCGCTCAAGAAGAGGCAAATAAATCTCGCGCAGCATATCACTCACTGTGAAGATAATTCACAAAAGACAATAATTACTCCGAGAAAGAATCCACAACGACTGATTCTCCTTGCATTTCAAAAAGATCTGCTTTACGTAATACTTACCGTCACCTATCTACCTACCCAAAGGAGTAAAAATGTAAATGCCTTTAATTAAATTTAGAAGGATTGACCTGGGTTAACGTTTACTTGATTTACCACGGTCGTGCGGGGTTCATGATCCATGAAGCACCTGCTGCAAAAGTCTGATTTATTAGTTTGCAGTTGCACTCTCTACAGTAGCACATTATTGGGAAACAGCGTTTGCACCACATGTCCGGCATGCCATTCAAATGCCAATAGACCATTGCTAATTGTTCTTCGCTGTACACACTTTCTTTTATACCACGATAAACATATTAATGGGCCACTAAATAAGAGAAATGTGTTTTTGCTTGATGGCCCTCCCACCACGTACCCATTTAGAAAAGTTACTTTTATTTCCGTTGGCAGTATATCAGGAATTGATAAAGTGCATTTTGGGTTTGAATTGATCATAAAACTGGAACATGCCAGCCAGCATAAGATTAAAATTCCCCAGACAATTAAGTACGAGAAAAGTCAACGAATTTCCCTGGTGCACTTGTATATTGCAAACCTCTTTTGCATTACTTTTAAACGTACCTACTAATTATACTTTTTAAAACAAAGTAGAAACATAAACCAAGTGGAATTTGAATTATGTGCTTGGTTTTTGTTAATTTACTAACTAGGTAATATAGCCCTTTGTTTATGTTTATAGCATTTAGCAATTGTAGACGTCTAGCCTCATTTTCATATATTATATGACACGCATGGGTGGCTTCCATTTCCGTTTCGTCTGGTACAGCGTAACTTTATTAAATACAATAAAATACCGGCGAAAAAATAGTTGATTTGATACATTATCTTCATCCTATTTTAGTGTAGTCGATTTTGTTCTGCTGAAAGATGCGCATATATATATATCATTTCTTCCTCCTACTCAAAGTGGTTTGCTCATTTGCTACAAGCAAGAAGGAATCTATGCGTGAACTCTAGATTTTTCCCGTTGCTCCGCTTATTCCGTACCACTAAAGTACACAATAATAATTATTATTACTATGTTATTACTATTCATTCAGCCACCGAACTATGCTGACCGATGGAAATAAAAAACATCTCTTCATACTTTAACCCTTTCTTCCATGCATCTCCTTCGTGGTGCAGCAGCGCATCGCATGAGATCACTTTTTGCCAAAAGTATCTCGTAGACAGACACTCTCAATATTTTT
>JAANSN010003502.1:0-18371 GCA_036850665.1 Dicranocentrus wangi | reverse complement strand
GTAAAACCTTCCTCCAACAGCATTGTTTCCCCTAATTAAATCCAGAGCCCAACCTTTTCCATTTGTCTAAAACGTGTATTTATTATTATCATTGTTGTTGTGTACTATATACAATAGGGTGGCGTCACAGGTTGTGCTTGTTGAATGCTCAAAAAAGAAGAATCGGTGTTTCCGAATCGGTTAAAAATCATTATACCTACATACCTCCTGTATACGTTACACTATACTTGTATGGGGTACTCATACTCATCCGTTATGTTTGATGAAGAATGTGGCAATTTATATAAATAAAATATCAAAATACTCAAAATGATGTTCGCGTGAGTTGGATTCATTGAAGGGGTGAGTGAGTGAGGGTGACAGGAAGAGGAAGATTATTTTATGCATGCATAATCCATACCTACCCTATACCTACGCACCCCGTGTTTCTAAATCTTTCGAAAAATTGTAAGGAAATGTACACGACGCTCTGGCTTTCCTCGTCGGTGCATAGGTAATTTTCTATCCATCCCTATTCTTGACATCCCGTTGCTTGCGACATGTTGCTTTACACGACTGCTTCCCAATTTTACTCCATTCCCCCCAACCTCCATACTGGCGGTCGACAGTGGCAGAGAGAACACCGTTTCTCCGTCTTTTTAAGCGAGCCACACTGTAGTATAAAGGGCGTGTAAAACCAGTTCAAATGGAAGAACCAACTGTTACTAAAACTTATAATATATTTTTCTGCCTATTGCGGTGACTGCACTGGCTGGCAGTAACAAAATGGTTGTTGAAAACGCCAACTTTTTGTCACCATTATCAGCCGCCCCACTTCAATACTATCAGTTTCCCTTTTTTCGCCAGGACGTATTACATATTACAAATGTCTCTAGCCTGCTCACCTCCCCGCTCGCACCGCCATTTACAGCCATATTTTACATGGTACTCGACTCGGAGCCACTACTCCAGCAAGAGGTAAGTAAGTAAGTATTGGAGGAAGCACGCAAGTAAACCGGATGGATCAGGTTTATGAATTATTCACCAGAAGAAGGGTTTAGGTATTATGTGTGGAAATGCTTATTTCCGCTGTAAAACAAATTTCAGCAATGCGCTGACTTACGAACCACATTCATCACTCTTTTCCTCCGTGGTGGTTATATATGTTACCAAATAATACGGATCTTCTTATTTGTATCATCCATTAGGGAAAAGGAAAGGCTTTTTAGATTGGATTCGGTGCTTGCCGCTTCCCTTGACTTGGTTGGAAACTCCTTGTGCACTTAATGCCAGCCACCAGACTCGACTCTCTCTCTCTAGTTCGTTCGGAAGGGCCAGGAAAACGGGGAAAAAAAGTTTGTATTAGTGATGCATAACCAACACAACGATTTCCGAAAACTCTACCACTTTCCTCCTCCTCGAACAACCCGAAATGTTCAAACCACTCTCGCTCAGTGTTGCATAAGCTAATGTGCGGTTTACTAGTTGAACAGTTGAACTTTTCGGCAGAGTGCGTGCACAAAGTTCAGGTAAAGATGGGAGAGATAGAAAGGGAAGCACTGTGGAGGCTTTTAATGCATTCCGCCGTTTACTTGAAGAATTTATCCACTCTACAAAAATGGCTTGTCAACGGGAAATACAGTTATCATCATGTTCTTCTTCTTCTTTTCCTTCGTGGGCTGTAAATACAAAATGTGTGGTTTTGAAATGGTCGTGTAATGTGTCGGATGTGGGCCAAGTTGTCTAATAACAACGAAATGTGTATATTACCATCGATAGCTGCTGGAAGCGAAGGTTTATTGAGTAGGTATAATTAATGCCTAAAGGTTACACGTTACACCCTATTGAAGTAGATCGTTAAATAACTCCTCACACTAAAATTAAGAGTGCGGGTGATTGTTATACAATATATATAGTATGCTTGTTGAAAGGGGTGGGAGGGAAGGATGGAGCAGCGGAGTTATGTCGACAACACAGTAATTTTTAGGTACAAAAAAACCACTAGCAGGCTGGAGGAGGAGAGCGTGAGTCGTGGATTTTTATCTGGAATAACTCAACGTTCAAGCCTCTATCTTTTATGAAACTTGTGTCCTACTTGTATTATTGCACATCCATTCTTCTCGAGAGAAATTTCCCCAAAACCATAAAAAAATATCTTTTACCTTTCATATTCAGATGGAGAGTATCTTTCCCCACCCAGGTTTTTTCCCTGTATGAAAAAATTGTGAATACAATAATGTGCTTTTTAAAAAGAAAGTTTTTTCTCCTCTTTTGTGAGGAAAAAAAGCTATGATGTGGAAGGAGCCTTCAACATTATTACAACGAGCTCTAGAATCGCCGTCACGAACCACTGGGCTGTGGCCTAAGGTGTTCCCGTCTGATTTTTTTTATTTCACCGGCGAAAAAAAAATATGGAAAGAGAGAGTAAGGTGAAAGTTTGATACAAAACTGGAATGATATTGCAAAAGAAAAAAAGCTTACTACATGCACAGCATGCATCCTGTATCCTGTTTTAGGGTTCCCCCAAGAAAAACCAAACCTGTGTGCAAAAAACACTTGGCAATTCACATCCACAAAGCAATAGTAAATCTATAAAACTATTTAACTATGTGTGTATCCCTTCTTTTCCTCATACTTTACCAGGATTTTGTCGACAAAAGACAATGTATACCTTGCGACATCGTAAAACACGAGGAAAGCATAAAAATTCTTTTTTTTCTTTGAAAGGATGCAAGTTATAATGGCAAATGGCGATACAAAGTGCAGTTTTTTTGGGTGGTACACTTTTTCGAAAAAAAAAATTTCCCCACCCTCCCAAACTTGTTTACTTTTAATTGCGTATCAGGAGGGAGAGAAGTTGGCATTATGCAAAAAGAGACGGGTGAAACCCTATACCTATCTGCTGACTCCGTCACCAGAAACTACTTGACTCAACCTGGGAAAATTGAGACTGTGAGCAAAAAAAAAACTTTGATAACAATCCTCGGGAAAAGTCGAGCTGCACAACTTTTGATTTCCTCTCATAGGAAAAATGTCAAAAGTGAAATGTGAAACTTCGTTAAGGTGCAAATCCAAAAAAGTGTCACCTTTTCCCCGAGAGTTATTGTACCCGAAGAAAAAAAAGAACAAATAAACTAATGCTCACAATCAATACCTTCTAGGAACAAAAAAAAAGGTATAACAGCATCAATCTCGTGATAAAATATAATCGCTTTTTCAAATGAAACAACCTTGTGATGTGTAGTACGACCGTGTATATAAGTATATTCGTTCTTCTCAGAATAAAAATGGTCTGGATAACAGTATCAGTTTCCGTTTTGTCTTGTGCCATTGGCATCACTCACTACATTCAGAGGAAAAAGACAAGAGCGAGAGAAAATAAAGTTTTACTGTTTTATTCTATCTGCAAAGTTACACAAACCGGGAGAAACGAGACAGTTGTCTTTGTTGGAGGAGCAAAAGCACGACATTTGATCCATATCTGTTCAGCATCACAGCACGTAAAAGGAACAAAAAAAAAGTGGAGAAATAGACAACCCATGCAGTGCATGGATTAGACAACAGGACAGGATATGAAACGATGAAAAGATGAGATGGGTCTCGAAAAAAAGAACGAAATCTTATATACAAGGGATTTACTGCCATCACATAACCAACAACTGCAGTAATCCATGCACCGCAACGGCAAAAGGAGTGTAAAAAAATGAGAGCAAAATTACGAGATGGAGAAAAAGGCTGTGAGGATATTTTTTTTTGTGAAATTGTTGTATATATAGAGTACATACGGAGGACGGTTAGGTGGTTGGTTGTACACGCTTTGAACAAGGACTTGAATGGTATAGTGAACTACTGCCACAATAATATATCATCCAGCCGCTTTCCCTCTTTTTCTCTCACTTTTATATTAGATCTCTCTTGAGAAAGTATATTGTGCTTTAGAAAAAAACTCATGAAATATCGATTGACACCTCCAAACACGTACGCAACTAACTCAGACGGTTGACAGCGTTTTTTTTTTGTTATCACTGTTAGCGGGGCGGCGTTGTTATACGAAATACGAGTCGTTCTCTTTTTTGTGGTTTTGCTCCGTTTCCCGATCATACTTTGTGTATCCATAAGGGATTCCAATTGGGAACTCTACGTGTTTTGTTACTCATAAAGTGATGATACCCGCTTGAATATTGCTCTCCAAGCAAGAGAATAACTATGCTATGCTTAAAATCCTTCGCAATTCCGCACAATAATAGGATGAGAGGAGATAGCCAAACAAGGGAACCAGGGTGGACGGTAGCGGTAGTATCATCATCGGTATCGCAATTTTGTGCGCTTTTCGTGTAAGGATTTACGTTAGATTACAATTCTGTCGATGCATTCATCTTTTTCTTACGTACCTGAACGGCTCACGGTGACAGTGTATTATAATGCGAGTATATATGTAATATAATATATATGTATTGGGAAAAAATAGTCTGTTATCTGGTCTTTCATAAAGTTACCCCTATATACCTAGTAGTCACACTCACACTTTAGCATAATCTGTTGTAATATATGAGCATTGCTCTTTTATATGGATGATCGTGTCCGCTGTATCTAACTCCCCATGCATGTCATCTTGTCAGATATGATTTCTTTCGAATCATCCGTTATGGGTATTCAAGTTTCATACTATCCCCCGTCCTCTGTCTAGATAAAAAAACGTGAGGAAAGTGTGTCCTCTGTGTATGTCAAGATGTCTTATATATGCTAGACGGGAAAATGAAACACCAGCATGCTGGTGTAAGATTTCTCCTCTTCTTAGAGTGTCTCTTTTGTCTACCGAGTCCTTTTTTCTTGGCAGGGATATTCAATCCATTAGATTCTATTCCATCGGCTCAGAGAGTAGAACATCAATCTGCGCTCAATTCCGAAGTAGTGATGTATGTTCAACATCAGATCAAATTCACAATATTGAAATTTTCAACCTTGTGACACAGTCCATTTATGTCCACTTACAAAAAGTGAAAGCGACAAATAATCGTGTTAGCAAACAGCCCCAACGTCTGAGATTTACTCTTTTTACACATCCTATCTCGGAACGCGGTATTGCATCTATCTACGAAAATTGAAATTGTTTACAGAAAAAATATTTATATGACGTTGACATCATGAATAATGATCCTGAATAGGTAATAAAAATGTTTACAATTTTTACAGTTTATTGTTTCAAATGTTGCCCATAATTGACCATGGAATTCGATTAAATCAAAATAAACTGGAAGACAAGTTTGTGTAGACAGGCCCAACTCGTCTAAAACGAGATTAGCCGCGCGTGTTTATACTTTCTCAAAGCGTTCGATTGAACTTGGAATAAATAAGTACTTCCAGCAGCGAGAGTAATGAAAGTTTTTTCTATGATTTGTCTACTCCTCCCCAACTTCAGAACGTAAGCCTGAGCACTAATTTGTATTGAACTTCATTTTTTTGTCTATTTTCTCGTGAAATAGGATTTTAACTAATGCAATATACGTCTAGAAAAAAACTAGAGTACTACACTGGATACAAAGAAAAGCGGTACACAACACACGGATGAGATTTTGTGGGATTTATTCCCAGACGACAGGCTGAAAAGGAGCCGCTTCCAGAAAAATGCCAACTATACGGCAACGGCAGGGTAGTAATGGGTGAGAAAGTGAGTTAAGAAGTACAAAAATTCTTAATTGAAATGCAGTGAAGCTCAAACGGGAAAACTTAAATCTTATCTTACGATATTTGCAGCATGCCATGTGTAAAAGGCTCCAAGTCGGAGAGTCTACACACAAAACGGACGGAATCAACTGATATATGGAAAAGAGTAAAAGAATCGCTGGAGCAAATACTAACACAAAAAAAGGAAAAACATGCTTCCGTTGCATTATACTGTATGCTCGGATTGCACACAACTACTGCGTATGATTCCCAGTGTCCAGGCCCAAGACATGAATAGCATATCGGTGATATATGGACTGTGAAAGGGTTTCTAGTTGCTCACTTGCTCGGTGTACATGTACCGTCGTGGGTGGATGTAGTCAGTGCTCTGACAGGAGTAGTAGCCATAAACAGCGATGCCATTATACTGAACGTACGGGAATAAATGAGAGTACAGCGGTATGTGCACTTGCACACAGGATCTTCGTGAATTTCTCTTTTTTTATGTTATAAACATGGTAGTTGCGAGGAGTAGTAGTGAAAACGTTAATCACACTATCACACATGAGTTAATGCGCTGATTCCAGCCAGATGCATTTCTACATTTGAAATTCGTCTCTCCATTTTTATTTATTCCCAATTTCCTCCTTTCACCTTGTGCACTACTGACTGCTGGGGAGATTGTAGTCTTACGAGTCGTAATGCCAGTTTGTCTACAGTTAGATAGGATAGAACTCGCCTTTGTACATTTATACTCTGCTCGCTCACTTACTCTTCCCAGTAAGAATAGATTGATCCCTGTCCATCTCCTTCAAATTCCATTATTTGAGCTCCAGATTAATGGAATCTGTAGGAAGATTGAAGGAGCTCAGGGTAAGTCTCGGAATGAGATTACGAAAGCAGTGAACAAATGAATGTATGTTGAACACATCGAAAAAATCCTTTGGCTAGACTTTTAATAGCATTATATTCATCTTATCAATTTCTAACAGCCGCATTCGACGCATTTATTTCTCAGTCACAAAGTTGCCTCTTTTCCCAGCATTTCCCGTTCCTTTAATCCATACCTAGTTAATACGAAACACACACACAAGTAACCTGAGAGAATTATAAGAATGTTTTGGGTTTTTTATATTTATACAAACGATGATGCGATGGTGGTACATGCATCGGGAGTTTGGGAGGTATGAGGTATACGTGGGTGAGTATATAGTATCGTATCGTATAAATGTTGTTCCTTTAAAGTTTGATGAGATTTTACCCTTTTTATTATTTTTTCTCCTCTGCCATAGCTTCACCAAAATACGAACGAGCAGTCAATCAGTTAGTGTATTAAAAATGTGCAGTCATGTGCAGTTGCGAGCGATACAAAATGCCAATGTGCAGTTTCTTCACAAAAGTCATTTTAGATTGGTTTATGGGAAAAAACTCACATTCAGATATTTTTTATTCTCTTTTGGCAATTGCAGTCGATGAAAAATAAATGTCAATGTATGTATACCATTCAAAATCCATAAATACAAAGATCTTTTGATTTGCTTTGTGCTCCGTAAAAGTATTTTTGTTGCATTATTTTCCAAAAAAAATAATGTACTATTCTTCCATTTTCATGAGCTTTTTAGTCGATCTGGCGTGGTGAAAGATTGGCGCAGGTATATTGCAACATAGACATATAAACTATATACCTACAAATTCTTGAAAAATTCTTGACGCACATCGTGTTAGTGTTAGGAAAAACTAGCAGACACATTCAGGGTCACCAACCGTAACATACAGGAATCCCCACTCGCATCAACTACCAACCTTGTTTCATTTCATAACCAAGGGTCATAACTTGTATGATAAAATCAAAAATTCCAAAAGCCAACCAAAACTTTCCCCCAGATTGATATCCCGTGGACAGAAAGGAAATGAACGCAACTTTTACTGCCATCCAGGGATCTCACAAAATGCACATTGGAATTAAAACTACAGCAATTCTTCCCCCTCAAGCAATGGGGGAGTTCCAGGTGAAATAAAAAATTGCGACATTGTGATTATCTCCTACAGAATAAGAAATGGGGTAAAAAAGGATGGGGGAAACGTAAAGAAAAAGGGTAAAAAGGAAGGATGGACCGAGGGTATAGGATTTTTGATTTGAGACGTGTGAGAATCATCAAGTGAAGCGAACTGAAACTATGTATAGTTAGTGAGTACGTAGGTATACGGAATATTATATATCAAGGCTTGTTCGGTTGTTCCTCTCCCCTCAACCTCATCATTGCCTTCATGATCGCCAAGTGTAAAATACAATTCGCTAAAACTTTTCCCCAATATCATAACGCCACTGCTGGAAAAAAGCTCGAGCAGGGTTACACTCCCCCGTCTCTGAAAACAAACTAGTTGTGCGGAAGCCACTTTAACCTTGAATAATAATATGCTAAGCTTTTATCCTCCTCTTCATGCTTCCCTTTCTCTTCACTTACAATTTTACTTGCTCATTCTTCTCACATCTTTCCTTCATGACATAACACTTTGTAAAACCTCAGACGCACCCCTTAATAGTTTTTTCTACAACCATTTATTGAAAGTCTTACGGTTTTCACATTCAAAACTTTTTTCCCCTTTCGTGTAACTCTCTCTCTCACTTTACATCTGGGCAGAGTTTTCTATTTTTATGAAGAAAAAAAATGTGATAGCTTTCTCGCACAACATAGCGTGCGGCGCGCCGTGAGTAACGTGTAACACACCGAATAAAAAAAACTTTCCATGGATGGGTAATAAGAAAGTTATATATACGCTTCTTCGAATTATTACACCCGCAGAGTATTATACATGTAATATAATGTGAGTGCATGTGAAACTTTTGTCTTTATATTGCTTTGCAAGTATTCTTTATTTGAAAGTGGTTCTCAAAGCATTGCCCAGAAAATAAGATTTGATAAGTTCTGCATGTCACAGAGGGATAGTGTAAATCCCTTGTATTCTCCTAGTGTTTTGTTTGAAACAAATGTGAAGCACAGCCACACGCGGCACCCGTCATATGCGATGAATGAGCGTTTTGCAAGACGAACGCGTAGGGAATGGAGTGCGAAGTGTGTGAACTAGGGATGAAAAGATCTGCGAAAAATGTGATTTTCCCTAAATTCGATTATAAATTAAACCATGAGATGGAATGGTGCTTTTTTCCTTTGGAAGAAAAGGTATGGGGAAAATGTGTATGAATTTTTCATCCACGCTAAACTTTATTGAATTCGTATGTGGAATCTACATAATATACAACAACCACTCCGACTATTAAAATGGATACAATACCGTAGGTTGTGTAGCGGTGTGCAGTCTATTCTAACCTGAAACTAACTGGTCTTCTTTTCTTGGTCTTGGCAGCAGCCCTATATTTTCTTTGACAATGAATATATCTACATATCCGGGTGCACAAGGTGTGCGGGATGTAGAGATGGAGGAAATACGACTGCAACATGAATCAGCCTGTCGATTGAAAACTCCAGCGGAGGATAATAGAAAAAGGAGAGAATATGAGAAAAGAAACAAGAGAAAAGGAATAAAAGCGTTCAAGACGAGGACGACGACGACGATGTGTACTGTTAGCGTACCTCTTGTGGTAGGAATTGCATACCGATACTGTATTAAAGCGGGGAATGTCAGACTGATAGATTGATTTGATTACTCTGTCGCTATCCTGATTTAAAAGTGAAAGTGAAAAACTCATTCCACGTTTTTCCTCCATTGATAAAATTGAAAAACTAAGGTTTCAAATGAGTTTCCTGAGGACTGGATATATATTGGATAAACCTTTCGCGTCAATTCTTTTCGGCTTCAGACGGCAACGGCAGGAATCCTATTAGAAAAACGGAAACTGGCTTAGATATTTTCTACTAAATTGAGTACTTTCAAGTATATTACGAATAATAACTGTCTTAAAAACGTTTTAGGCTAGATCAACAGCCTTCCGGTCCTTTTCAATATTGGCCAATAATTGCATTTCCATTAATCACCGTTATCTCCTCAAACAATCTTGGTGAACCGTTACAGGGAAAACAATCAAGTCTGATGACTCTGGCGAGTGGACATGGATTTTATATTCTTCTTGGACTTGTTGTTTGTCCCATTGTTCTTATATGCATACATACATACATACATATGCATATAATGAAATTACTTTTTTTTACTTTTCTGAACACTTACACTGGAATGAATAGCGTGACACAAGAGAAATGTTCCCGTGAGGAGTCTAAAACCATGATAATTACAATACTTGACTTGTACCTTTGACGGAACAATCACAAGGCATGTCGTATGACTCATTATGCTCATCTCGGAACGGATACCTTAGCCCTTAGTCAACACGTACAGGTCTACTATATAAACACCTCACCAACCAACCTACTACCACATTCCAAGTCTCCAATTAATTACACCCCGCTTTACTAATACATAAATAACCCTGTCATTTCTGAAAACCTTGCTATTTTTAACCACCCCAATCTTATAATTTCCACCACCACCACCGTGTGTGGTAGTGAATTGTGATCTTCCTCCTATTGTCTTTCCCTCCGTCCGATGATGCACAATGATGACTGAAGAGTCGTCATTCTCGAACACTATGTATAACATCTTCCACCCAGAAGAGAAAGAAGTGGGGAAAAAATCGGAGAAAACCACTCAAGGCAAAAACGTGCCATTCCCTTCCCCACTTTCCCGTAAAAAGCAGTAATACATTAGTGGGCGGAGAAAGGCCCATTCTCATTCTCTTTTCATCTTAGCATTCCCCTAACGAGATATAGAGTACACATAATAATCTACATTCTATTGTATATGGAAAGCAATTAAGAGATGATTTAATGTTCACATTCCACCTCCAATGAAAGTGCTTTTCACTATATACTACTATTCTCTCCTCATGTGGATCTGGTCTGGCTGGTGGAGGGTTAGTATTAGTAGTAGTCGCACTCCTCGCAATATACTCGCATCATCAGCATATATGTATTGCTGGGGCCCATTAGGTCTTTCCACGTAGTATAATGTATGAAGAAGGAATGAAACATGTACAAAAGGATAATAATATAATGCTTTCTGGGTGGTTTTTGGTAAAAGTAGTAGTGGACATACCTATATTTTAGTAGTGGACGTGGTCGACGCGGAGGAGACGATGAGACTTGTGAAAAAGTGGATTGCTTTGTGGTGGTGGTGGGCTCTGCCTGCGCTGCTGCTGCCCAGTTTCCTGTTCCCATATAATGTGTCTCTTTTGAATTCGCTACACACATGTTCCAAGAAAGAAGGAAGACGAAGGCAGGCGCTGCTACTCTGCTACCCTCCGAAAGAAAGGTGCTCTTTCTTTCTTTCTGCAAAAGACTGTTTTCTTTGCACTTGTCTTTATTACTTACAATCTCTCATTGAAATGGCCGATTCCTCATTGTGCCACAAGCATACAAACAATGAAATAAAATGCTTCCCTCTTCAAAAATCCCTTTTTCGCTGAATCCACCGACAAGTGGCACTTTTTTTTTATTCTTGGCTTTTTTTTTGTCGAAAAAATAAGAGAAAAATCCTGAAGAAATAAGAAAAAAAAATTGCACAAAAAACGGATTTTTCTCCTTTTTTTCTAGTGCATATGGCACATGGAACGTGGCTAGCGTCAGTAATTTGAAGAGGAACTGGGCGACGGACGTGTGCGTGCGTTTTTTGGGAAATGTTGGAATAAATGTAATAATGAGACGGAAGGTTTTGGACTGAAAGTGAAAGTACTGAAACTGAAAACGACATGAAAACGTTTGAAAACTCTAAATGGGCGCTGGATTCGAAACGGGAGGAGAAAGTGGAATAGGTTGGGGCAAGTTGAGGCAATCTGCTGGTTTCGAAAAAGGTAAATCAAATGTGGGAATTGTCAACTCGTGGAATAGTAGCGTGATCATCACATGATCCACTAGGAATTGTACTGCCTGCTCGATCGAAGAATATCATTAATTAAGTTTAATTGTGGTTAATTACGTCTCTCGACAATTAATTATTATAATCAGGCCGAAGGAGGATCAGGCGTTGGCAACATTCGCAGGCGAAGATGGGTTTGGATTATTATAGGTACGCTTCAAGCGTGGTTTTCACTGCTGGAATTCTGATGTCATGTTGCGTTTCGAACAGCTCGGGATATTCTGGAGTTGAATGGTATGTTTGTTAGTTTTACTAGGCAAAAACTTTCTAATATAATTACAATTAGTATACTTACTACATTACGTTAACTTTTAGGTTGGCGAACGACTCAAAAATCGAGTTTGATGCTAAGGTGGTTCCACACATTGGACTGTACAATAGGCTCCACTGGGTGGAAAAGAATGAGCGAAGTACCAGTCGAGAGTATGATCTTTGGGAAAAGGCTGACCTCTTTTTATTGGAATGGCCAGGTAGGTGCATGTATATATGCTATCATGCTGTCTGTGCTATAATTCCATTTAATGCCGATGTAATTAAGAGTTTCAACGACTATATCAATATCAATTTATCGTTACTTACAGGGAATGTTACCGTGTTTGATTACGATAACCCGTCGGTAAGTTAATCGCCCTGTTAATATGGATTCTGCAATAGCTTTATTTGTTGATTTTGAAGTGTGCATATTGATATCCAATCCAGGTAAGGTGGGGCAGACACCGTGCAAAGTACATCGAGGATCATTGTGGACTGGAGCACACAGGGATAGAAATGAGAGCATATGCATAGTAAGTGTAAACCTAACAGATAAGTTTATCGTTCCAAAGAATTCATTTATGCTGAGTTGGTCAGTAATTTATTTTAATTATTTGATGTTACAGCAAATTCGTCTATTTAACGTGGGGTCATCATAGATTGACGAAAACTTATACACCACCGCTAACTGTTCCTAGATCTATTTTGCCATATCGGAGTCTTGCCAGATTATCAAAAAGGCATAGCCATGATGAAAACGTTCTGAACGTAGTCGTAGTGTTTGATATGGCGTTTGCTTTCGATTGTTTGCTTCTTGCTTATTCGGAAGGCGTTATCAGAGTTTCAGGGTTGGAGATGGGATGGGCTGACTTAACAGAAAGGCCACTTTTGCCACTGGATTATGCAGTCTCAAAAGGTACTTCGTACGATTTACATATTAATTCTGTACATATTATTGGTGTCACTTCTCATGGTCAGGGGCAAGCTGGATGTTTGGTACATGTATTCTTGATTTCTGATTTCCATTTTGAACAGGCATCACAACTGGTGTTGATAGACTTGTGGTGCAAAGCTGTTGTTTGAAAACGGAATTTTGCCCATACGGAAATTTTGTAGTGGCGTACCGAGAATTTTCGTTTCCCCATGTGTAAGTCAATTTTTGGCTGAGAGTTGATTAATGAGTTCATTTTCCTGAATTGCCTCCGTAGGAAATTATTACTATATAAATACGCAGTAATTGTTGCTCGTTTTACAGATTGTATATATCGCCAGACGGCGGAGAAAATTTTAAGCAGTTCAATCCATTGCTACAGAACGCTGGTCATTTGAGATTAGTCATGTCGTATCCAGATTTCAACACCATACTTTTAGCTCATGGAAATTCAACAAAAGTATGAGTCATTTAATTTAATGTATTCTTAAGTAAAAATGATTTTAATTCAAAGGGTCGGTAAATATCAGCTACTGCGGTTGATGCATTCTAGATAACCCTGGATCGAGTAGATCTCTCGTCATTTACTATACGGGGTCACAGGTATGAGCGTTCCTTTACGTTAAGTACGAGGGGGGTTCTGCAAGGAAGTCGTTTTGGGGATGGAAGTTTCGTTTGTTTTATGGGACACGTGTAATGTCTGGTATTCTCCAGATGCCGGTATAACAAAACGTTATTAGCTAGATTAACTATAAATTCTTTATGGTTAACTTTTGTTTGATTTTAACTACATTTGCACCCGCTTCATTTCCGTCCTGTAGGAATCACTTTGACCAAGTCTTTATTTTACATCCATAAGAAAATCATGGAAAGCGACTTACACCAAATTAGACCAGGATATTGCAGATTTGGAGAAAACTCAACTTTGGCGTATGGTACGTCTACGTTGTACGAAACCTATGTTATTAACTCAGCCACTTTTTAAAATGTATTTTTTTAGGAAATACTGGTAAATACGGATTATTAGACGCCAGAAACGTATTTTTTCTCGGAGTCGATACAAAAGGAAATCTTTCACAGTTGGTGGCTTTGAAGATGGATATGAGCTTAATGAAAAGCAAGACTATGCTGTCAGTTGCTCCATACTTTGACATTTTGGAACAGCCAAGTTAGTCAACTTACTTTAACAAATCAATATATACAACCTAACAATCATAAACTGTTTTTGTACTGCACTTGGAATTGTAATTTACAATATAATTTGTGCCGTTTTTAATTGCGTAGAACTTATGTATCCACCTAAGTTTCTACTTACTCCGAGAAAGTTCAGATTTGGAAAGCGTTATGACAGGAGGCTTGCAATGAGATTGTTGCCTAAAAATATCTATCCATCCGATTATATCTTAGCGTTTTATGAAGAAAATGCTAAAATTGCCGCAGATAAGAAAGGCTTTACACTTACTCCTTGTCAGGTATATTTAATTTTAAATGTGTTCAATTCGTCTTACTTACACTCATGAAAGAAATCTTGTACATTGCAGACGTCTGGCCTAAAAGTCAATAGTTCAATCACCCAAAAACGAAAATTATACTATGTCCAACCGAAGTCATTCATCAATTTCACAGTTACCTTCAAATCCAGATTAAGTATACCGAGACAACTCAAATTAGAACCACGAAGCGCTTTAAAGTTTCTGACCGTTACAATGAGACGTATATCAATTGATATGGTGGAAGTGGAAAATCCACGATATTGGATAAAATATGTAAGGTCACACTAAATGCGAAAAATATTTTATTTCCATAACTTGAAACAAGTACATATTTGCAAAAACTTAATTTGCGCAGAGTATCTTCGTGAAGCCGAAACCCTTAATAGCCCGGAACAAGTTATTTAGACTTACAGTTTTTACGCAAAACGCGTTACGATGTAATTATCAGCCGAGGGTACCGATCTACATAAAAGTGGAAGAAACTCGCCCGTCATCGTTAACCAACTCTCGCAATAGAAATTTGGCCGATGAAGACATGTGAGCTTTATACAATTAACGTACCTTATACCTCTATTCAAAAACTATAATACGCAAAAATTACTTTTGACACAGGTCTAGACCTGCATACCTGAAATCAGTCACAGGAGGTGAAACGGAGTATCTGGATACTAAAAGTCAAACCAAGGGAGAAACATTGCAAATGAATACGTGTCCCTTATCTAAAAGTCATGGGTAATAACAACGCGGACACAGTTTAATACAACAGTTACCTATTTTTAATTTAATAGTTGTTTCACTATTCAGATATTACGCTGTTTATGAATTCAATGATTTTAGGTATTTAATAAAATCAACGAATTTGAATTGCAGTCTTTTATTTTATTTTAAAGCTAGAAAGCTACATACATGCGTGTACTAGCTTTAGCTTTAGTACATTTAACAAAAATTATATACTATTCAGAAAATCATAATCGTTTCCTCACGTTCAATATGATATTACATAAACCGCTAATAAACATCAGTGGGGGGAATTTATGGAATTATTGACAACTTTACATAACCTAGCTGGCCTAGCATAAGAAACTTTGTGTCGCATGGATCTACAGTTAGTGTTACCAAAAAGTGGCTTTGAGGTAAATAGCAATGAAGGCACATAATATACAATCCTAACAGCAAACAACAGTCATTACTGATTATCAGACATTACTCATTGCTTTCATAATGTTTTCGTTTTTTGGTTGGACATTGTGCATGGCTATCAACATCAATACCAATATCAACCATGAAAGATTTAAGACAAGTCGCACACTGCTTTGCTACATCTTCTTTGCTTTGAGTAGCGTCTATTACAATGACTTTCTGTGTCGTTCGTCCCAATTTTTTAGTTATAACTTGATTTGTTACACTAGTATCCAAATTTTGATCTTTAGACTCCATGTCCTTAGTAGGATCAATGTCGCCTTTGATAAGCCAATCTTCATAAGTATCATGTAAGTTACTAAGATAGTCTATTGGAACTGACGATTCTTCTTCTCTTCCGCGCGACAGCATTCTGTTATAAACTGTTTCTGGCGTCGTTCGAAGATAAATTATTAGATCTAAAGTCAAGTCAAAATTGTTTTCCATCCATTGGTGCCATTCGTCTAGGACAGCAAATTCCGCTGGATGCAATCGCCCCTCCCGACGAGCAAGCTCGATAAAACAGTACCTGTATCCCCAATTAAACAAAAAAAGTATATATTGTCAAAAGTACGTTTTAGTACATCAGTAATATTTGCAGTAAAATACAAATGACAAAATACAACTTACCTGTTGTTTTGCAGGGATCTCTCCATAATGCGTACAGTTCCATTTTCGTTCCCCAAATTAGATTTAGCTTCGCTGGGTTTCTTAATAGTCTCAATTAGCCGCGTTAATTGGACATAGTGTTGAAATATAAAGTTGTGCTTAACCGAATCCTCATAGAACATTCCCAACAAGTTGTGTCCTCGCATATTTGTCCACTTTTCTAAAGGCTCTGGAACAAGGTCTACCTGCATGCTGAAATCCCGAGGAAACAGTTCCTTCAATTTAGACACAAGAGTGCTTTTACCCGACGATATATTTCCATCCACCGACACAGTTATGACGCGCTTCTTGTTTTCTCCAGGCATTTCCCTTCTTTTATCAGATATCTGTTGATATCCACTATGATTTGCAAAAGAATGGCTCCAGCAATTTTGTAACAACCCTGATTGAATTTAATATCCTACCACTTCTTGCAGTTCTAACAAGACCGTGTGGAGTTAGCTGATGTTGAAATCGCCCTAAAGTAGAAACAGTCGCAGTCGCCCCACTGCCTATCCTTCGTAACGGAAGCATTAATTACCACACTTTAAAAAAAACTGGATGGGAACCCCTAAACACACGTCAAATGATAATTTGCTTTAAACATACAAAGAAAAATATTATCACACGTCTTTAAACTAAATTCGACAATCCCTGGATGGATGGATTGCTGGAGAACTAGTTCAGAACAGGACAGGAGGACATTGTAGAAACAAGAAACAATGCTCCAGCAATGAAATGGAGTATTAAAAGAAATCCCTCCACCGTCCTTTAAGCGTATAAGCGTAACCAGTTTTCAAGTGCATAAAACGAAAGTATGCAGGTAGGTACATATATTTGTTCACTCGCACTCACAGCGTATGTATGTATGTATGTAAGTAAATGCTAATGCGAAGGAACACAAACAATGAAATGAATGAGTGATATAAAGCAGCTTGTAAATGTTTTGTTTATATTACGTCTGTCTGGTTGCGTTGCTTCACTTTTATGCGGATTGATATTGATAGCTACTTCTACTTCCTTCTGATGACAAGTGTGCCAACAAGTTTTTCCGCCTTACATTGGTGCAAAACACAGGGCAAAACGAAAAGTATCCGTCCGTCCACAATGTATTCTTCATTATTCACCCTTGTCCGACTAATCTTTGTGTTTTAGAAACGAGCCTGGGTTTTTTGTATTAGTTTTGTGACATTTTAATTTGACATAAAATGTGGTTTCTCTTTAAAGTCCCAAATCCCAAAACTCGCTATAGCTATTTTAAAACGAACGAACACGGCAGGGCAGAAGTGAAGCTCATCATCATCATGCAACAACTTGCAATTCTTTGTTAGAATTTAGAATCATGCATCTGAATAAAAAGCTTCATGCAATGAGATCTATTTTCTCGAACAAACCTGCATGGGGATGGGCAAGAAGGGTAGTAGGGAGCCGGGAGGAAAGGTTCAAAGGGTAGCGAGTACATTGCTTACAACCAAATAATGCTGCATGATTACGTGCGAAGAAAGCACTTTAGGAATACGTAAGCATGCCGTAAAAAATGGATGAACTGGATGAAGTACGGAGCTCAGTAACTTTTACTTCTCAACAAAAGCTTTATGCATGATCCACGCCACGAAGCGAAGCAATATCTAATCACCTAATCAATCTGACTGATGGGCAAAATATGTTTAATGTTTAATCACCAAGTTGCTCAAGGCTTCAAGATATTGAATAACAATGACAATAAAAGTGTGTTCAGTGTGTTATGTTGTGAGTTTTGGAAAGCATTTTGCCAGTAGCGGATCATCTCGTTTGTGATTTCATTACGTCCACCCTTTCACCCTTTCATTCCAATTTGTAAATTCTGTCTCCAGCCTAAAATGGACAGTGTAGTGCACTGCCTCATTTGCAAACTAATTGTAAGTTGTACAGGTGCACACCCAATTTTACCAATCTGGGCGGCACAGTTTGCCTCGACCGGCGTCTCTGGTGTGTACTCTTTCTGCGAAAGTTCCTGAGACTTCCTAAACCCCAATGTGATTTATTACTTCAAAGTGGACAAGCCGATAAAGGCTGTCAGCAAAGACCTTAATAAGAATTTTCTACATCTATGGCTGTCAGGGTCAACACTGTTGACTCAACAGAGTTGCTTGTGTGGGCCCTGTGTTCTCAACTAGTGGAAGCCGCGCTAACAATCTACCGTCGGATTGCCGATCTGGAAATTGGGATGGAGAGAATCAGTGATGATATTGTAGACAAACTAAAAAGTAGTTTGCCGACAGAAACAGAAGTTGGGAATTGGAATTCGCATGAGGAGA